>JACCGJ010025942.1:0-34969 GCA_013407085.1 Atriophallophorus winterbourni | reverse complement strand
TCGAATGGAACATGCATTCAAACAAGTGTCGTGAACGAGTAGAGCGAGATCAGCATGGCAGCTTCCTTGTGGCTTTCGCTGTCGTGTATCATAACAAGCTTTTCTCGTCACTCCGCTTGACAACATACAAGGTTATGCAAACACTCCAAGAAGATCCTTAGTGCAAGACCGCCATTGAACACGGTTTCGGGACATATCCTGAAGCGTAACTAACCATTGCGATATATGATCGCGGGGACACCAGCCTGGAGGACGCGCTGCGCCTACTTTGGAAAGGTTACTAGTAAGAATTTTTAGCTGCCTATGCCATGTGACGGTTTGGCCACCCCGAGATTTACGCCAATCAGGATGTGGCGTCGCAAAAAGAATCTGTTTCGGAAGTCGGTGGTCCGGCATCCGTAAAACGTGACCCAACCAGCGTAACCTATGCAGGTTGATCTGCTTCTCTATATCGACATTACTACCAAACAACTTATTTCGGAGAGCATCGGTGCGCATACGATTGTAACAGCTAACTCCTAGAATGCTGCGGAGACACCGGTTGTCAAATACTTGGAGACGCTGAATGTGTTCTTTACGTAAGGTCCAGGTTTCGCACCCATATAGTAACACAGCCCGAACTGTCGCTTTATAGACTCTACCCTTGAGTAGCAGAGATAGTCCTTTCTGACGCCAGAGGTGACCTAGGTTGCGGAATGCTACGGTCGCTTTAGAAATGAGTGCCGAGATCTCGTTATCTAACGATGCAACGAAGTCTCGGCACCGAAGGAGGCGAACAACTTCGTCTAGTGGAAATCATCGCTCAAGTTCATAGCATACGCGCCTACGTACTCTATTGTGCTCATGACAGGAATGCAGATGACGCCGCTGAAGAATTTCAGCTGACGGTAGCGAAATCAAGTGGAACTTTGGGGGTGATTGTGGTCTAACAAGCTGATATTGCGACGTCAAACATAATTCATGCTAGTGTTCCACATTTGCTCAGCAGTAGAATATGGGAACGATAAGCTTCTTGGACTACCGGCTGAGCAAGTTTTTCGAATGCGACTTAATGTTGGAGAAGTTGTAGGGAAACCTAGACGGCACAAGGGCATGATCAGAATCAGGTATTGCAGAGGAAGCGGTAATCTAGCGAGCACTAATAGCATGATTGTCAATTGTAGCTAAGGGTTGGCTTCCATCAATTGGACGCCAGGCGGGACATTTACACTTATGACGAAAGAACTTGGGGCCAATAAATAATCGAGTTTGTGCAGAGCATTACCCCAACCGTATGCGGCTATCTACGTGGTGGTCTTCAACTCAGAGGTATTTAAGAGGCCAAGTCTAGTATTCATATATCCTGCACGGATGTGCAATCGTGCAGTACTTTGTGCTGTGTGGCTAACACCGTGCTAAGTTGATTGTCCAGAGGTAGTGAGCTGCATGCTGAAACAGGCTGGAGTCTCATTATCATTTCCTGTTCTTTTTTCGTCCTCATATCTGTCTCGGCCTTGGCAACCTGACAGTATCTTCGCCCACGTGCAGTCTCTGACTGAGCGGCACTTTGCCTGGATCAGGCTTGCGCTTTTAGACATACATTCATATCTCCCGCTTTTCGCGCGTTGCAAAAGAACATCTAGATCGCCGGAAGCAAATACCTAGAGCTTTGTAACCATATTACCACCACATGAATGAATTGTAAACAGACGAGGAAAAGCGAACTTAAAAGCTACGGAGACTACTGAAGAGCAAGCACGGGCACCTTTGGATGAGGTACCTAGACCTCGAATCGAACACACATTCAATTCAGTTTTATGAACGAGTAGAGCGATACCAGCAAGACAGCTCCCTTGTGGGCATTCATGGTCATGTATCATAACAATTTTTCCTGCTCAGCTGACTCCACATGTGGATTAACCAGCTCTATTGATGTCTCGAATAAGGCAAGACCGCAAGCGTCGTTCGGAGACGAGATCGCGTTATCCGAATGCGTTCCAACCTGTAAACGCTGCTGACGGTTCGCAGTGCCAATTTACATCGTCCATGCACGGATGTGCAATCGTGCAGTATTTTAGTGTTGTGCGGCTAACATCGTGCTAAATTGATTGGCCACCTGTAGTGAGCTGCATGCTGAAACACACTGGAGTCTCACTACCATTTCTATTTTTTTAATATTTCTTTTGTTATATCTGTCTAGGCCTGGGCAACCTGACAGTATCTCAGCCCACGTGCAGTCTGACTGTACGGCACTTTGCCTGGATTAGGCTTGTGCTTTCACACATGCATACATACATCGTCCATCACAGATGACAGTCACATCGTTACTTGACCGCTTTGTTGATGACCCCAAGTATAAGCGGGTTTAGGGTCCAGGTCCAAGTTTCGTGAGCGCTGTGTCTGTCTTTCGCAGGACGTGGCCAAACCAGTGCAATATTCGCCATTGGATGTGAACAGAAAGAGGCGGTATTCCGCTGTATCGTGTCTGAACGGTAGCGTTAGATACCGCCCAAGATTATCCTAAGGCACCAGTGATCGAACACTTCTAAAGATTATATATCCTGTGACCGTATTGGCCGTCTCCACTCATAAAGCAGTACAGGGAGGATGGTTGTATGGTAAATAGGTATTTTATCTTTGAGGTTAATCCCAAATCTGCGCCAAACGGTGCCTTTCAACTGCAAAAACGCACAATCAACGGATAACTAAACTTTATCTTTCGCCTGATCATTGGACAACATACTTAACAATATACAAGTAATGAGATACCCAAAGAAGCTGAATGCATCAATATCACCACTAAACAATTCTGTGCAATAAACCTGAGGGTCAGCAGCAACTACGAAGTTTCATAGCGAAGATCATGGCAAAAGAAACTTGTCGCCCCAACAACACATCTAGTTTAGTTGTAAGGCCCTTCATCTACTTGTCAGTCAGACTACGTTTATAAAAAAAGCCAATACCAAATACCCGAGACCGATTCGGAAAAAGAAAGTTTGTTTATGACACGAATGCGGGGTCCAGCTAGACTGCGCCAGGAAAACAATGATTTTCTATTTGCAATACTCTACCTACACGTTACCTACTTTTTCGACCTCTAAGTTAGGGATGGCAACAGATGGCGAAACGCTAGTGGCTTTGGAAATGAGTTAAAAACTTGGTACGAAAAAAGCGTTAGTGTTAACACAACTGTTGGAGTAGGTTGAGCAATTTACAGTGGAAA
The DNA here is from genome assembly GCA_013407085.1 of Atriophallophorus winterbourni. NCBI lineage: Eukaryota > Metazoa > Platyhelminthes > Trematoda > Plagiorchiida > Microphallidae > Atriophallophorus > Atriophallophorus winterbourni. The sequence goes on along the minus strand of JACCGJ010025942.1, from coordinate 31,767 downwards.
CTTCCTCATTGATAAAACTTGTACAGATTGCACCGCAGTTATATGTTACGACAGAACTTTGCGCTTGGGCAATTTGAAGTGCACTTCAAAAAATGGTACGACGCATCATAGTGGGTCTAAAGTGATTGTGAATTCTAATACGAAATTAAGGAAGTGTACGAAGTGAACTATCGCCAGATTATAGACTGCACGTGGGCTAATATACTGTCAGGAAGAGCAATAGGTTGTCCGTATAGCCCAAACAAAAATTTCTTTTCGCGGTTAATCTGAATGCCGAATGTCTGGAGAAAATGCAGTAACAGTAGGGTTAACTGTGAAATCAAAATGAAAAATTGGACCGATTGACTGATGAGACTGTTTTTAGGGGGCGACGACCGAACCCATTTAAAGTTGTATTTCGCTGTGATTGCAGAGATTTGGATTAAGTTCTTCCACACATCTGGGGTCAGACCGTCTGAGCTCTATTTAAAGACCTTCCTGGTATGATTGGTTTTGCTGGTGCCCGAAAACCACCCAGTACACGTCTATATGAGTCACAGAATCACAAACCATTGCAGCTCTTTAAGTTTCAGTCTATAATTGGTTGTTCAGAATATATGTGGCTACAATAAAGAGATCTTTCATTGCCAAGTTTTGAGCTGGAACAAATATTATTTGCTATGCTAACTGAATCGAATCAACTAACGAGACTTCAACACGGGATATTATCAGCGCACCAACGCTTGAGTTGAGATTGCAGCTGAGGAATAACCTGAGCGGCCAAGAAGGTAGCGTGTTGAAATGTAAGGTAAGGTAAGAAAGCACAAGCCTGATCCAGGCAAAGTGCCGCACAGTCACAGACTGCAATATAAGGTGCAGTCAGTTTAGTAATTATTAACGATTATGATTATGTGATTATGAGAAAAAGTAAATATCAATAGATAAACGATCGTAGGTGAGAGACAGCGCAGCCTGTTTACCTCTGTTGACCTTAAACGATTAACAAAACAAAAATGGGCGAAATGAGCAGACATAAATTATGGTTCATCTTTCTCCTTCTTGCCTATTGTACACATCCTTGTCTCAACGAACAGCACCATATATCCCTCAAATCGTTCAGATATATTAAGTTAAGCCGTTAACAGTACTTTATTTTCGCTTATTCGACCGGCTGTATGTAATAGCTACGGCAAATCAGGATATCTTGCTCGATGGCTGATGGAGTTGGCTCCTGTGGTTATGATTGTAAATGGGCAGAAATACTGTCAGGTCACCCATATGTGGATACAACCATTAGGAATTTTGACCAACGGCATTAGCCAAAAGCCTTACCCACAATATGGTATGGTATGAAAGCACAAGCCTGATCCGGGCAGTGCCGCAGTCAGAGATTGTAATGGTTGAGACCTGGCTCGCCGGGTCCCTATCCATCTGGCAAGAGTAATTCTGATGGTGCCCGCGGAATAACACCCAATATGGCTTGATGGGTCATTGAAACACAAATTATCGCATTACGTTGAGACTGAGTATCAGCGCGACGTAAGTAAGGGCGTGAATTTAACAATCTATATCGTTTCCGGCTTTATCCTCTCAATATAGATAACAGACTCCGTGCACCAAGACCAATTAAACCGGCTTGTCAAGATCTAACTTAGTTTAATGAAACGAGATGTGAGACGTGCCAAGCTGTTCATAAGATAATGTGTTGCCAAGCCATGGACTGCAATCTTTACCAAACAAATGCAAAGAAATCAGTATAACGCAATCGATATATTTTAAAATTCTAGCTCTTGTGGTGACAATGATGGGAAGAAAATGAGTACAGTGGTGTTCTGAAGCGCAGTAAGTTGTCCAAACTTTTGAACCGGTTTAATAGCCCATAAACCACACGCAAAAACAATTGAAGATACCTTGTATAGTTACAATACGGAAAGAGCAGAACAAAACAAGTCGATGAACAGGAAAGGTGATAGGATTTTGGTCGCGAACTATTTGTCCAAATCACGTTCGGATGTCCACAACTAAAATTGGATTGATTAGAATGACAAAATAATGGGACGTACCGTGAGATTATCTCTCAAAAGTTGCAGAATTAAAGCACTATCCTGGTTTGAATCACTTTCAACTTCATCCAGTTGACTTATCGCATCATCGAATGCGGTTTTCGCCAGCTCACAAGCCTTGTCCGGGTCATTCATGGTTTCATAATAAAACACAGAAAAGTTTAATGCAAGTCCTAAACGGATTGGATGTGTCTTTGCAAGAGAGGCATTAGCTTTTTCCGTGGCTTCTTTGTAAGATTCCAGAGATTTATTGACGGCATTGTCACGTTTCGCATCGGTTTGGAATTCTGCAAGGTAACGATAGTAATCCCCTTGCATTTTCTTGTAGAAAACTTCCCCTTCGAGTGTCGTTTCATTAGGAATTAGGGAACCTTCAAGGATACTCTAACCAATATAAGGAAAATGGCGACATACCAAGACTTCATTGCAGACAGTCTCGAAATCTTGTTCGACTCTGGCCGTTATTTCTTTTAGTGCTGCGTTCCCGGAATCATCTTTTTCACGCAACGCCGCAATTAGACGATGTGATGAACGATGCATTCCGACAAGATTCTTGTACGCGACAGAGAACAGATTTCTCCCTTCATTAGAAAGACGTTTGTCCATTTCGATGACGCGCTTCATTGCCGCTGCCATATCTTCATACCGTTCAGCTTTCTCGGCACATTTAGCAATATGAATAAGAGAGTCAGTATCAGAGAAATTTTCTCGCAATACCCAAGAATCATTCATCGCGATGGAAAGAAAGTTGCCGTGAACACAGCGCGCCAAATAGCCCTGAAAAATATTAATGCAATTCAATTAGTTAAAACAAGTGGAATACGTTTTTACATATTTCTTTAAAGGAATATTTTCACCACTTTTTGACTTTCCCAATTAAAAATTAAGAATTATAGTTTTTTGATCAAGTAAAATTTCAAATTATGTTTTTATCGGTGGATCTTCTCAATTCAGTTCAGTATCAGTATCAGTATCAGTATCACAGGGCGATAGTCGATCAAGTCGAAACGAGTGCCCAGATTGTTTCGGAGGTGTGCTTGAAAACACCCACCACTACCAGGATTGATTCGTAAGTAACACAGGCGTGCGTAACTGTGAATGGAAGATGGGAGATGTCTCATCACCGAAAGGTGAGAGAGTTATGCATGTTGCATGTCCAATCGAATGAAAAGACGATGGACAGCAGTTTATTTACACAAATGCGAAAAAATGAAAAAAGAAACTCTTTTTTGTGTTTCAAAAAATTTTTCGAATATTTTTGTGTTTTTTTGATCATAAAAATGAGGGATTTAGTCTTAAGGGTAATGCTCCGGGAAGAGCTCCTGCCACCGTTCGTCCAGCCCATGTTTGAACGCAATTACTGAAGTTTCCAAGATTAGTTCTGCGGGAAGTGAGTTCCACGCGTTCACTATACGGATGCTAAAGAAGTGCGTTCTGGATTCGATCCTGGTGTGCTGTTTACTTAGCTTAAAACTGTGCCCTCGTGTACCAACCAAAGGAGAGAACCGAAAGAAGTCATCGAATTCTAAACAACTTAGTCAGTTACACAGTTCAAGTTCAAGTTCAAGTTCAAGTTGCACAGGGCTGAATGTGGCTAAAAGCCAATCACGCGCCCAGATTTCCTTCGACGGTATGCGGTTGAGCACCCGGCACTTCGATATCGAGTATACAGTTCGTACTTTTCGCACGTTCTTGCTTCCGAATAACTGGAAAGTAAGGTAGGGTTTCTCTTCACCAGCGCGGTGAGAGGTCAGCTATTCAGGAAACAATGCAATAATATGCGTGAACAATGTGTGGTGTATGAAATCACTAGCCTAGTTGAGGTAAAGTGAAAAACAGTCATAGACTGCATGTGGGCTAATTTACTGTCAGGTTGTCCAGGCCTAGACAGATATGATAAAAATGTAAAAATACGTTTTTTGTTTTTTTTATAAAGTTTTTTTTTATTAGAAAATATGCGGAAATATGATAGACCATTTAACGTCTAATTCCCTTTTAAAGCTCAACACATTTGGGAGGCTTACTATACAATCTGGGAGCTTGTGTCCCTGCTACATTTTTGCGGATGATGTCAAGTTTATTGTATCACCGAACGAACGTGATTTTATTGACGATATTGAAAAGGTTATCAAGTGGTCTGTTACATGGGATCTACCAGTTAACTTCTCAAAAAGCAATCTCTTGTCGAAAGTCCGCAAGAAGCTGGCGGTAGCTGGCCCAGATGGTACACTTGTGATATCTGGGGTGCCGAGAGTACGCGACTTAGGTATAGAGATTTCTGCGGACTTCAAATGGGCTGATCAATGTGCAGCAGCTGCACATCGTGCTAGGAGCGCGCTGTTTCGCCTTCGATCAGTTTTATCCTGCAGGTCCCCGGAGGTTTTCATACCGATATACAAGGCTGTCGTTAGACCTCATCTCGAGTACTGCATTCAAGCTTGGTCACCTTATCTTGAAAAAGATATTGCAAGGCTTGAGGGTGTTCAGCGCCTTGCTACTCGTATGATCGAAGGGCAATCAGGTAGATCTTACGAGCAAAGACTATTAAGTCTAGGGCTCTTTTCACTGAAAAGAAGGCGGCTGCGTGGGGATCTGATAGAAACCTTCAAGATCATGGCCGGTTTTAGTACTATTCAACCAGGTGAAATGTATGTTCTCGCACCCAATGTGGGTACTCGAGGTCACCCTCTGAAACTGGCCAAACAACATGTCAGGTCTAATGCTCGTAAGCACTTCTTCAGTGAAAGAGTAGTAAGCTACTGGAACTGCCTACCTGAAGATGTCGTGAACTCTAACTCTGTAATGTGTTTCAAGAATAGACTTGATGCCGTATGGAGCTCATTATTTCCTGCATTTTGCCCCTAATTGAGTAATGATATTGTATTTACCTGGTCTTTGAGATGCATTAATGTCTCCTCACCTTTGGTGAGGGGAGTTTTTGCTCTACTTTCCAGGTAACCATCCTACCAGAAGAAATCTGTGAACCTATTTTGTTTGAAGTGGTGGGCGCTCTTTTTGGCATACCACTGGAAGAAATCTGGACGCTCGATTGGCGACTCTGCCACATATCGTCCTGTGCAAACTGAACTGAACTGAACTGAACTGTTCCAGAAGTTGACGACACGGTTGCTGAAAAAGTGCTCACGTGCCAGCAACCTGGGCCTACTCTTAAGAAGTTTCATGGAATTACCCCTTGTAGCTGCTTTAGGTGCAAGTTTAAGGATTTCAGTAATATTATCACCTGTAAGACCCTTTAGAATCTTGATGGCTTCTATTAGGTCACCTCGCAGCCGCCTTCTCTTTAGTGAGAACAAACCAAGGTCCTTGAGTCTAGCCTCATAAGTTTTACCTGCCTGACCCTCAACCATCCTAGTCGCAAGGCGCTGGACCCTTTCGAGACATGCTATATCCTTTTTTAAGTACGGTGCCCAGGATTGAACGCAGTACTCCAAGTGAGGCCGCACGACTACTTTGTATAAGGTGATGAAGATTGAAGGTTTTCGGCAAGATAACGCTGAGCGAAGTCTGAACAATTCTCTGCGAGCCTTGTTTGCAGCTTCGGCACATTGAGTAGCCCATTTAAAATCGCCTGTTATAGTAATGCCAAGATCCTTCACTTTCTGAGCAGCCGCTATTCTGATAGTTCCTTCTCCAACTTCTAGTTGGGTTGTCGCTAAATCAGTCGTCAGAAGACAGCTCTTCCCCAGGTTTAGTGGCAAGTCCCAGGTCTTTGTCCACTCGATTACTTTTTCTAAATCAGAGATAAGCGTATCTCTACTGTCGGTTCCTAGGATCTTAACATCATCAGCAAACAGGAAGCAGCGTGAACTCAAGCACGCTGCCAGGTCGTTTACAAAAATAAGAAAAAGTAATGGACCAAGCACCGAGCCTTGAGGCACTCCACTGAGAATCAGTGATTCCTGCGAGCACTCCCCTGCAATTCTAACATAGTTAGTGCGATTAGTTAAGAAGCTGTCTAACCATCGATGTAGGTCACCTGTGACGCCACACATACTTAGTTTGTGCAGAAGGTACCTATGGTTCACCGAGTCAAATGCCTTTTGAAAATCAAGATAGCAGACTTCGACTACTCTCCCTTCATCGAGGCGTAATGTCACTTCGTCCAGAAAGCTTAGAAGATTGGTTAGGCAGGACCTTCCTTTCCAGAATCCGTGCTGGGCATCGGATAGTAAGGAATTGGCTACCAAATGTTTACATACCTAGTGCCGAATGATTTTTTCCAAGCACTTGCAAAGAATGCTTGTCAGGCTTACTGGCCTGTAGTTGCGTACATCTGAAATGGGACCCTTTTTGTATATGGCTATTACCGCCGCTCGTTTCCAATCATCCGGTAGTATACCCTGGAGTAAGGTAGCTTCGAAAAGATTTCTGATTGCAAGGCTAACTATATTCGCGAGCGGTTGAAGAATAGCCGGATGTATGCCGTCGGGGCCAGCTGACTTAGTTTTGTCCAGCTGCGACAGAACTGTGGTGACCATTTCCTGATTAACCTCCACCGAGCTAAAGGGAGGTGCTCTGCACTCGTGAGTTTCTAAACAGTTACCTGAATCGCGCCGATAAACACTGCAGAAGAATGAATGCAACGCATCGGCTTTTTCCGGTGCAGTCAAAGCCGTATTGCCATCGTCCAGCACTAACGTACCTATTTCTTCTCTTAATGATCGCTTGGACTGAACATAGCCATAAAAAGCTTTCAAGTTATTCTTTGCTTTTTTGGCAAGTCGGGATTCGAAGTCCCTTCTAGCTTTCCTTTGCAGCGCAACAGCTGAATTTCTGGTCTGTATGTACTGCAGTCTAGATCTGTGAGTTCCACAGAATTTGTACGCCCTCCAGCTACGGTCACGACATCTAATAGCCTTGCGAATAGACGCGCTCCACCAGGGTGGTTTTCCTCGCGTTCTCACTGGTTGTGGAGGAGCAAAATCATCCTGTAGTTGTAAAAGGTGCCCTTTTATAATATTCCACCTGATTTCTACACTAGGTTCTAATTCGTCTGGTTCCCAACTTAGATTCATTGCTTTAGTTTGTAGTTGGACGATGTCCATTCGACCAAAGTTGCGGGACATCTTTACTTGAGGACTAGGATGCACTAAAGTCCAGTCAAGAAGAATTACAGCGTGGTCGCTCTTGCCTAGTGGCGAAAGGTATTTGATTCCATAAATATCTCTTTCATGAGACGATAGAACCAAATCTAAAGTTGACGGAGTATGTCCTGTCCTAAACCTTGTATGTTCCCTGACATGTTGATAAAAGGCCCCGACATGAAACCAGTCTAGATATTGCGACTCAACTGACCCTGGTGAAGAAATTTCAGTACGCCAATCAATGCCCGGGAGATTGAAGTCTCCGACAATTAGTAATGCGTTGCATTGCCCTTTTAGTACTTCCAATGTGTCCATCAGTAATTGGTCGTCTAATGATGAAGCAGTCGGGCTTCTATAAGCACATGCAAGTGCCAGTCTTCTTCTAGCGACCGTAAGAAATAGCGATGTTAGTTGGATTGAGTGAGAAGCGATCTTTATCGATGTCTCACTGTGGGGGAGATCTTCGTTTATCATATTTGCCACTCCCCCTCCGAGTAAGTGGCTAACGAGCCAATCGAGCATCCAGAATTTCTTTCGCTTGAAAGCTGAAGAGAAGCAACCACCACTTTCGAAGCGTTTTTCATTATTGTGATCTATATATCCTCAAAAATCGCGACGCCAACGGATTATCCGAGTTGTATTTAGGAAGCACCATCTTATGAATGATGCTGATAAAATAAAACTAAATTTCTCTTTACCAGTACAGTGAGAGGTCAGCTGAAGAAGTGTTGTGTATTTTAAAAATAGAACTCAGCATTTACTTACTTACCAGACAACGATAAAAATGGTGAACTACCTAATCTTGCATAGAAATTAGGGGTATTATTCAGGAAAAAGCTTACCACAGTTGCGGTCCAAACCGTTCTTACAACTCGCAACAGAACTGCAGTATATAAGTTCTCCTGGGAGCCGGTTCCAGAAAAGTAACACTTCGAGGCTGAACAAGTTTTTCCGGGAGTCTTGTTTACATCGCACCTTAGCAAGTTTGAGTGAATGACCGCGGATGCCCAGCTCGGGTCAGAAGGCAAATAATCGTTCATTATAACGACACCTAACCCGTTCAAGATCTTAATGGTTTCAATTAAGTCACCTCTCAAACGACGGCGCGTATGTAAGAAAAGATTTAGGGAATTCAGGTGTGCAGCGTAGGGTTTCCCTCGTTGACCCTCAATCATGCGAGTTGCGAGACGCTGTACGCTTCCGAGTCGAGCGATGTCCTTCTTGTAGTAAGGGCACCACGCCTGAATCTATTCACTAGCCACTATTATCCTCATCACATCAATGCCTTCGTACCGTTCCTCAAGCACCGTTGCTACATTCCAGCTGATTCTTTAAAGGTTTTGAATTTCTGAATGAACAATCTCTTCCACAGTATGTTGAATTGGTTATCTAGTGGGCTCTTTTATTTGAAGGTTTCTGATGCTACATAAATCAGTATCAGTATCATTACTACTGGGCGATAGTCGACCAAGTCGAAACAAGTGGTTAAGAAGCTCAACGTTTTTTAAGAAAGGGAAAAATACAGATTACAAGCGCAGAAGGTGTGTGGCATATGCATTTTGGTTTCGTTTACTTCAACTGGGCTAATCATTGTGCAGCTGCTACACAACTGGTTATGATCGATTTGTTCTAAATTCGATTGGTTTTAATTTGTAAGTACCAAGAGATATTTTGTTGTCGTACAGAGCCCTCGTTGGATCGTATCTTGTGTATTGCTCCAGAGGTTGATCACCATATATGGAAAATGATACTGTAAAAGTTGAGTGTCATTTTTGTGAATAGTATTTTGTTGTGGATATTTTCGCATTAAAATATACGTGTCTACAATAGAACCTGATTAGGACCTTTGAAATTGTTAAATATTTGAGTGATGTCTTATCGGAGTAGTGTTCAAAAGCCTTTGTTTATTCTAGAAGTCGTGAACCACTAGAAACATCCTCTTCTTGAATGTGTGTTATAATAGCAAGTAAGCACAAAGCAATTATTCCCGAAAGAACAGCAAGAACAAACGACCGGACTTGTGAACGAAACCAGTGTTATATTATTGATCGACAAAGTTCAAAAGCGTGGCGCGTGAGTGATCGATCGGAAATCAATAAGTCAAATCACACAGCGGACAGGTCTATGCAGCGTAGACACAACACTATTCTCTCCTTTACTGTTCGAGCCAATCCGCCACGCTTGGTAGTGGTCGACGGGATTACGTACCCTGAGCGTTCTTCGCAATTGGCTATACCCTCCAGCTTGTGGTTGCTGCGTTGCTCTGTCACATACGGGCAGTTGTAATGGCCGATCCCCGGAAGCACTATAGACGCGTCTGGCATTGACTTTTGTACCATCCTCTAATTCGTAAGTGCCGGGTGTACACACAGTTTTTATTTTCGTGGGTGCTTTGAAAGCGCTCTCCCCCTTGAACCAATTTTATTTTTTAACGCGCATAGTTGAACCAGGTTGTAGTGTTTGCCCATGCCGCCTGTAGTTATTTTGATAACATTGTCGACGAAGCTGCTCGTCATTATTGATTCTCTGCGCCGGTCGAAATGCGGCATTTAACTTCGTACGAACTTGTCTCCCAAACATAAGCTCACTGGGAGTTTTTCCTGTGGCCGTATGTGGTGTCGTTCGGTATGTTGATAAAGCCAGAATTAGGGCGTCCTCCCACGAATCACCTTGCAACTGTATGGCTTGTACGGACTCCTTCAGTGTTCTGTTAAGGCGCTCAACCATTCCGTTCGCTGCTGGATTGTAAGGCACTGGTGAAGTGTGCTTGATGCCATTGAAGCGGAGAAATTCTGTAAACTCGTTGCTACGAAATTGTGGACCGTTATCCGTAACTAATTCCTCGGGTAATCCGAATCTCGCGTTTAGATACTGCAATCACTTGATCACGGTTTTTGACGTCACCTTACCACAAAGTAGTGCCTCAGGCCATTTGGTGTAGAAGCAATTTGTAACAAGCATGTTTCTTTTAGATGACAGAGCTCGCATAAAAGGGCCCATGATGTCAATTGCTATTTTTGCCCAAGGGTGCATAGGATAGTCAATCGGTTGAATGGGAGGTTGTAATGTTATGGCCCATTTATCAGCGTGTTGACAACATGCACACTGACGAACAGCAGCTTCAATTGAGGCATTCAGTCTTGGCCACCAATAGCATTCACGAATACGTGATTTAGTTCGTACAATTCCGGGATGTCCTTCGTGGCCACATGCAATCACTGTTGGTATTAAATTTTCCGGAACAACGATACGGTTGCCTCTTGTGATGCAATGATCCACGAGAGACAATTCGTATCTCACAGCATAGAACGGAATCAACTCAACAGGAATAAGCTTCTTACTTGGCCAAGCAGTCTGGAGGTATCCGCGAAGCTTTTGTAGTAAACTATCTTTTTCGGTATGATCATTTATCAACCTCTGTGTTATAGCTCCCAGATGGTTAACCTCCAAATTAGCAATCAGTGTCACCTCGGTTAGATCTTCATTTTCATCAACATTTTCCATTGGTAAACGAGACAAAGCATCCGGGACGCGGTTTTGTGATCCAGTAATATATTTTACTTCAAAGTCGTAAGCTAACAATCTGGACTGATTCGAATGGGCTTCTGTCCTTTATTCCCGCGGCATAACAGGATTGTCAGTGCTGTATGGAGGGTACAGCATAATAAAAACGATAAGATGGTGTTAACTATAAAACAACATAAAAGATTTCCTTTACTGCACTCTTTGAGGACATATGGACCAATATAACACATAAACTTTACTCGATTCCACACATTCATGTGCCAGCATTTGTTGAAGACCGATGGCAGTTTGTTCTTCATTGATAAGTTGTGAATCGTGTCATGATTGTTGTCATGGCAGACAGTCTGCTGTTATACATATGCAACTTCATATCTTTATGTCCTCGCAAATAGGGATACTTGGATGAAATTGTTACAGTAGATCACAGTAGACACAATAAATTAAGATTTTATAACAATCGCGGTTCATATGGATGTTACACATGCGATGCGACCTCATGAATACGAAAACGCACAAACAAGACGAGTATTTTTACCTTAATGTGTTTATTGCTGGCGAGGGTGTGGCGTCCGAAAAGCTCAAAACTTCTACTCCAAAACCTTTTATTAAAACGGTTTTAGAATTTTGCGAACTTTTCTAAAATTTCTTTATCGTCATGGAGAGGAAACATTGTACGAGGTATATATACAGACTCCAATCCAGCTACTGTAAACCTGAATTAATTGCCTTGAAGGACAAGATTTCATTTGTAATGGACATGTAATTTTACGATTCAAACCTGACTGACTCCACTTGGGAACGTAAACAAAGCAAGTACAACATGCAAGGAATCGACAAGAGTATCGTTGACATGTTACATACGATGAGTGCAAAATGCAACTTTATGAAATTCTTCTTTTTCCTTCGTCTTTACCTTATATTTTGAAACAATTTCCAGAATCTAAATTTTGTTGATTATCTTTTCCGGTATTTTATATTTATGCTGTATTTGATGGAAAACATTTCTTTTCTTATTAAAAACTTGCTATTGTAAATCTTTTCTTTACACGCCTTTGGTCAATTATTTGTTTTAATTGTTCGTTTCGGCCATTGTCGGTCATTGTTGTTGAATTTGGTTGCCATTTTGGGCACTTGTAATTGACTTGCATTTTGGCACCCGTTTTGGGTGTCTTGTCTTTGATAGACATTTTGGACGGCAATTTGGTAACTCCTTTCATTCTATTTATATCTCAGGTCGTCATTGAACTTGTTTGCATTTGATATGATTGATTCTGGAGTATTCTGTCTCCTGTTTGCTGTACGTTCCTTTACGGTTGAGGTTTGTATAATTATTGCTGTTGTAATTGTTGCTAATTGTTGCTATTGATCATGTTTAACATGCCTTGGATTTCCAAGAATAAAATTTATTTATTTATTTATTCATTTATTTATTTATTTATTTATTTATTCAATTACAGTAACGTATAACATCCGAATTGTGGTTTTGAATTTGTCGAACTATGAAACCGGTGGAATACGCGTTACTCACGTGCGAAACGTTACAATGGGTAATAAAGTGGATAGTGTTGAAAGTTATTGAACTGTAATAACGGTTAATGGGTTGCTTAACATGAAGTGTTTCAATATTCTGCAACATTGTGGTTTTGCTAGAGGGGAGGTATTAGTGATGTTCGTGTGAGGGTATTAGCTGGCACATTGAAAATCTTTGATTCCTACCTGAGGGGAACGCATACTTGGAGTGGCTGTCAGCATGAATACTCATTGTCTAATCAGAACCCAGTAGCTGTCAGTGTATCTATCTCTTATTCTAATTCCTTTGAATGATTCATGTTTGTTGACGTGTAGTGAATACACATCTGTCGCTCTGATCTTGACTTTTCTACATGGCGACGAGGATGAACGACGAGAAAACGTCGGATAGAATTGACAACGCCCGATTTAGCGGCTTTAATGTTCGACCACTGGCAACACTCACAATGGAAGGCGATGAAGGATTGGCTGAGAGATGGAAACTGTGCAAGGAAGAGTTTAGCGACTTTCGGAAGTTGGCTAATCTGACGAATACTGATAAAGCGTATCAAATGGTGACGCTGAGGAATTCGCTTGGTGAACAGGCGACGAAGTTCATACAGTGTTTCACATTTAATGAGAACGAAGACGCAGACGACTGGGAGACAATCTTCGCGAAGCTCGAAGACTATTGCCTCGGTCAAGTGAACGATACATTTGAACGATATAAAGTCAATTGTCGCGTCCAAGATGCCGATGAGCCGATCAAACATGAAAGAGATCCAGAGCCTCCAAACAAAAAAAATTTGCGCGACCGCACAGTACGTAAGTTCATTTGAAAAACGGAAGGATGTGTAGTGGCTGTCATGAATACTCATTGTCCAATCAGAACCCAGTAGCTGTCAGTGTATCTATCTCTGTATTCTAATTCCCATGAACGATTCATATGTTCGTTGACGTGTAGTGAATACACATCTGTCGCTCTGATCTTGACTTTTCTACGTCATACATTTTGAACAAATTGATTTTCTTGGTTTCAACGCCGAGCATTCATACTCAAATGATATTGGTTTTGTATTGTCATCTTCTGCGCGACCGATTCCATGAAATAATTGTTATAAAAAGCAAAAAGCGTTGCAGATTATCACAGGTTTGTGTTACTCAAAAATACTGGAAAAATAGTTTATTCAGAATTTTGATTCACATTAATTAGCGATAATTTTTCAACGTTATATGCTTACATAGAAGAAGAGGCTGACATAGTGAATATAACTGTCCGTCACTTTCGACTCAACTATAGATGACATTTTTTGAATTGTGAGTATGTTTTACGTTAAACAATATACAGGTGAATCTACTCCGAATATGTAAAAAACATAATTAAGACAAATCTTGATCCAGTTCAAAGCACCTCGTTCGTGTTTTTTCGAAACTCGCTAACATTCAACATCCAAGAATGCGAAATGCCCAAATATTAAACGTCATAAGTCATTAGATTTCACATACTCACTGGGATATCAGCAACTTTCATGGGTCACGAAAGAGAAAGAATTGACTGTGTGGATTAACAGTAACTTGATGTCACAACGGTAGTGTTATGTGGTATACAAAAATTAGCGCAAATCATGAGCACTGCTCAGAATGATTTTCGGTAGTTTCACAAAGCAGGAACTCACAATCTTTTCTCCCTAACGCGCCCGGTTTGAATTTTATTTCCACGGTGCTAAATTCTTCGAAATCAATTAAATTTCTGATACATCGATTAAATTTGTAAAATGATTCAAAATTCTTGTCTTTGCCTGTACTCTAGCTGCAACAAGAAGGTTTCCAAAGGTATGGAGTGTGATGTGTGCCTGCGTTGTGCTCATCTCAAATGCTCTGGACCATCGTCAGCACAATTTAAGGTTTATGCGGCCCATCGATGGCTTACATGGCTATGCACTGACTGGTTAAGGAGCGTAAGCGTCTTGAGGGACGTAAGCGTTATCCTCCACGTCCGTCTTCAAAACCCAAAACTTTTGCCGAAGTAGCTAGCTCAGTGGTCCCGTCTACCTCCAGTCAGCATACCACTCCATTGAAACCACATAATGCGAAGTCATTGTGCTACGTCTTTTAGAGGATAAATCGTGGTTGAGTTGTAGTGACACAGACCATGAAGATGAAACTGGATGCAAGGAGTTGTCATCTGTTTCAAAAACGAATGCTGTATCTGTTGATGAAATTCAGCCTTCAAAAAAAACGCGAAGCAGCCTCGGCTAACAAACTACGCTCACCCTGTTTGATGACGACGTTAAAATTGTCGGTAGGTCAGATAATTCCGATCTGATAAGTGACGTGGAAGCTGTAACAGCAAGTGCGGTTAAGTGCGACCATCCCTTCAACCTAGATAAGAGTCACTTGCTTTCTACACTAGCAGGCAACACGATTGTCTCTACGCCCTCAGCTCACACGGAGTTCCGTAGGGTGAAGTCTACCAAGGACCTAGGAATCGTAGTCTACGCAAACTTTGAGTGGTCTGACCAATGTGCTGCTGCGGTTTAAAGGGCCAGGAGGGAGCTCTTTGACTACTTCCAGCCCTCAATGGCAATAAAGCTGAGGTGCTATTGCCCCTCTACAAGGCAATAGTGAGGCCACAATTAGAATGCTTTATCCAGGATTGGAAGCTCTTATTACCAGAAGGATATCGTGCAGCTAGAAAAGGTACAGAAGCTGGCCACTCGCATGATCGAGGGGTTAGCATACACTAATTATGAAAATCTTCTATTAGCACTAGGACGTTTCACGCTTAGGAGGAGGCAACTTAGGGGCATCCTATAGAGACCTTTAAGGTTGTCAAAGGAATAAGTTGTTTTGAATTCGATGAATTCTTTCGGTTCTCTCCTTTGGTTGGTACACGAGGGCACAGTCTGAAGCTAAGTAAACAGCGCACCAGGCTCGAATCCAGAACACACTTAATTAGCATCCATATAGTGAACGCTTGGAACTCACTCCCCGCAGAACTAAACATGGCAACTTCAGTAATTGCGTTCAAACATGGGCTGGACGAACGGTGGCAGGTGCTCTTCCCGGAGCATTACCCTTTAGACTAAATACCTCCATATTTATGCTCAAAAACCACAAAAATATTCGGAAAATCATTTTGAAACACAAAAAAGCGTTTCTTTTTCATTTTTCGTATTTGTGGGAATAAACTGCTGTCCATAGTCTTTTCATTCGATTGGACATGCAACATGCAATAACTCTTTTGCCTTCCGGTGATAAGACCTCTCCCATCTTTCATTCACAGTTACACACTCCTGTGTTACTTACGAATCAATCATGGTAGTAGCGGGTGTTTTCAAGCATACCTCCGAAAGAATCTGGGTACTCGTTTCGACTTGGTCGACTATCGCTTTGTGATACTGATACTGATATTGATACACGGATATTTAAAACTTAAATCCGGTCAACAATGGAGTTCACTGTTCAAGCATGGTCCCCATGGTTACAAAAGGACATAACTTTGCTGCAACGCGTAAACTTCCGCGCAAAAAACCTGGTAACCGAAATATACAACAGTGCATACGAGGAGATGATTGCAACTTTGAACCTGTTTAACTGTTTGTACCGTCGTGTCAGGAGTAAATTGTTGCGGGTACCATCCATGTATGGTACCTCGGTATTTGACCTCGTAAACCACAGTAATCTTTTGCAGAATCTTGAAAGGTGTGGTATCACTGGTGGACTATTAGACCGGGTGAAAAATTACATGACTGGTAGTCTTGTTCAATTATCAGTGGACGGCGATTTATCGAAGTCGGTATCCGTGACAACTGGAGTGCCTCAGGGATCCGTCCTCAGCTCAATCCTATTCGCACTTTTTGGCAATGACATACAGGCTCTCATGGAATGTAAGATAGTACTGTTTGCGAAGATATAAAAGTGTGGTCGAAGATCAATCAGCTGGAAGACTGCGAACTGCTCAGAATGGATCTGGACAACATCCACGCTTGGTCCCTAAAAATCCCTATTTTTCAATGGACTATCTGACACACTGGTACAAATTTTGAACCACAAACTGATTTCTGATGAGTCTACAGCCCTCAAATCCAGTAAAAACAGAAAGCATTATCCAAATTAATGAACGCTAAGGCATCGGGAAATTCAGATAGGATGAGCTACATCATTAAACAAGATCAACATGATAATAATTGCACAGAAGTAATTGAGTCTTTTGCTGTTTGCGAAGAATTTCTTGGATTTTTCAATGCTTCATATAATAACAACTCTTATCCAGAGGTTATCATACACCCTTCATGCAATACGTTAGACACAATTACAATTAAACCCTCTGACGTACGTATAGTTTGTAATCAAGGTGAAATCTCCCACAAACCTGATAAAACCTGATGAAATATGGAAATACGATCGAATATTCATATACGGCATGATTTTAAGTATAGCTTGAGAAACAGTGAAAAAACTATTAAATTACCAAGGTTTCGTACTAAATTAAGGATCAGTTTCTTCTTGACTAAATATGCTAAACGGTGGAATCTTCTTCCAAAATATATAAGACTCAGTTCCTCTTTAAATGAATTCAAATCACATCTAGCTTCATTTCTTGCCATAGAAAAAATTTGCAATCTTCTTAATTTAAATGTTTTACCTGATGACTTATATAATAATGGCATTCCTGGGTATTGATATTAAATAAATGTTCATAACGTTCAAAACAACATTCTCTCGCTTCTGAGTATTTTCTCCACAGCAAAATTCTCAATCCGCACCAAAATGAAACTGGCCCCAGACCTCAAACTAGTGGAACAAATCACCTTCGCCTAGCGGACAACAAAACGGTTCATTATCAGGAAAGATCGATATATAAAACAATCAAAATAAAGAAGTTTGGAACATCAACAATAGAGATTCTTCGTGAATCTTCGATGGACCTTATCCGTTGATCATCAGTGTTGCCGAAAACATTCTAGACTTCTCTTTGCAATACCTGTGTTTTCGTACTATTTTAGATCACGTACCGATTACCTGAAAACAACTTCAAAAACCGTTACCTATATATTTATTGAACGTAAAATTCCGCTGACACAAATGACCTTGAACAAATTGTTTTTGCAAACGTACATACTATAATGTGATTGTACAAAGCTTTTGGAAATTATTGATCATGTTTAACATGCCTTGGATTTCCAAGAATAAAATTCATTAATTTATTTATTTATTTAAACAGGTTTCGTCCCAGCAATATGCAAATTGGGATCTGAAGACTTCTTCTTATTACTAGTCAATCTCTTTAATGCGTCTATCAAATCAGGAACCTTCCACTTAGAATGGAAACACTCCGTTGTTATTCCTCGACATAAGTCCGAATCACTACATACGGTTACCAATTATCTACCCAATAATCACACACTACTCCTATCTAGATTATTTGAGAAGCTCGTCAGGCAGGCCATTCTAGCATACTTGACACCAAACTATTTCATATCAAACCAGCACGGATTTCTTAACAGAAAATCTTGCGTCACTTGTCAACTAGAATTCCTAAATTACGTGACACAATCAATAGATTCAGACTTTGGAGTCATAGTTGTATTCATTGATATTATGAAAGCCTTCGACAGGGTCCCGCATAATCTACTCCTCGCAAAATTATCTGCTGTAGGTATTACTGGAAACCTAATTTTGTGGTTCAAATCTTTTCTCACTGGTTGCACCTTTTCGGTAGATATAAATGGCTGCCGTTTAAGAACTTTGCCAATTCCAAGCGGATCATACAAGGAAGCGTTCTAGGTTTACTACTATTCTTGGTATTTATTAACGATATACTATCTGTCATAACACACTGTAAGATATTTTTGTTTGCAGATGATATAAAAGTCGCCATAGCCTTTCCATTTACCCAGACTAGCGACTATATATCGAAATTGAACCGAGACCTGGATGCTGTACTTCAATAGAGTATTCGAAACGGTCTTGAGTTCTCCATCAATAAATCTACTATCATAAATTTCACATCTATCATACCGAAAGATTAGATCATCTTAAATAATACACACTACAACCAGCACAATGTGTACGTGATTTTGGTTATCGATATTTCGGATCACTTACATTTAATGAACGAATTTGCTACTTGATATCTAAAACAAAACAGAATGTAGGTTTATTTCAAAGATTTATCTCCCTGCCACAGTGCAAGCTGAAACTTTAGAAGTAACATACACTACCTTAATTTGATTACTGCAAGCTGAGGCTGTCAGAGTTTAATGACTGTCCACGTGTCAACACTTGTGAGATTACTGATGCAAATTGTTGTCAGAAAACGTTCGTACAATCTTTGAATAATATCACTTTGTCGGTAGCAGTGGCCAGTGGCGGTATTCTTATTTTGACATTCCGGAGGTCTTTGACGTGTTTGTACAATGCATAACAAATGTTTCGACTAGACTGATTTGGTAATGTTTTATATCATTTCGAATGAGATTGACACACTTATTTGCAATGAGGTGTAGTTGCACCAATTTAGACCTGACGGATCGTCCAAGTTTCTGTACCAGGAAATGTCACGCCTACACATCCATTCTCGAGTACTGCTTCTGACAGGCTTTTCTTTGGACGCTGTTTGCTGCTTATTTTTTTAAAGGTTCGATGATAAATCAAAGATAATACGGAGGTGGCTGTAAACCTTTTTCCAGATTTTCTTAGCTGATATGAGTTGAAGGAAATCCCATAGATTATCAGTAGTAAGAGGTCAATGGAAGTCATAGTTCACGGTTGTATACGTTCGTTAAGTATTTCCTACTGGTTCGTATTGATGAATATAATAAAATGTCATTACAACATGATAACTTAATCCGAGTGGAGCTGTATAGGGAACAGATTTTATCATGAGTTCTTTTATGTGAGTATGAGGTACAGGGAAGATGGGGTTGGATAGGTAGAAATCGCGTTGGTTGTTGTACATGGTTGTCAAGAGGGGTGCCAGTCATTATTTCTTGAAGAAAGCTTTTGATTGAATCGTCCTCTGTGATGTGCATTGCAAGTATCGGTACTTTAAAATCATCAAGGAGGAGCGAATGTGAGTACGTGATTTTCAAGCAAAACGTATTGCATTAGAAAGAACAGTGTCAGCGGCAGATGACGAAGAAAGAGGGCGATAAATCAATACTAAGAGGCAGGTGAGTTTATCATACAAGTCATTAGAGCAAAACAATTTATCTAAAATATCCAGCTCAGGGGAGAAACGTATAGTACAGTTGAAACTTCCATGTAAGTAGAGAAGGACACTGTCACCTTTTGTTGTTCGACTTTTCTGTAAATCATCATGTGTAGAATATTGAGTTCAGAGTCGTGTATGGAATTACTCAATCAGGTTTATGTCCCTGCAATTAAATCACAAGACGCCATCGTTGCACGTGAATACAGTTCAGTGAACTTGCCCGAAAGCCCTGAGCATTGATGTGACAGCATGATAGACTTTTGAGCTTTGTTTCACACGGAGAACTCATAGTAGTGGATTTGCCGACCCAGAATTGGTCGGCTGCTTCAGGTGTTTTATCTCAGGTGCATTTACTTGGCTTAGTAGCGAAATCATTTCAGAAATAATATTGTTCGTGCGTTTTATGTCGTATACAGCCTTAATACGAATTTCAGGAGTTGCGAATTTTCGGCATCGATACCACGCTTGGAGTATTCTATCATTTATCTGGTCTGTGTAGAATGATATCTTAGGAATAGGAGGCTGATGCGATTTCCTTTCGATTAAAGGTGCATAACATGAATCGTTATTATGTCTTTGAAACCTAGGATCTCTTGTGAAAATTTCCATTCACTGCAATCGTGTTGCAGACGTTTACATGATTCTTATTCGTTCGAACTATGTACACCATGAACTATAACAGCTCTGCAATTTTTGTTAGTTCCGGATGATTACAACGAATTTGCCGTTCTTCCAACGCAACATCTGAACATTTTCGCGCAGCAGATTTGTTCACAACTAAGAGGGATGAGGCGAGCGACATGTTTTCTACATCTTTGACGGACATAAGCACTTCACGCTGTAACCTGAGTATGTTCGATGTTCTTAATCATTGAGTCAGCAACGTAGGTGAGGCAGTGATGTCTAAGCTTCGGCATAGGTCATTCCATTGTTTTCCGTAATCTGTTTCGCGTTGCTTCAGGAATGTCGAAGTTTATTCAATGAGATTACTACAAATTACCGTTAGATCATCAATTTTTGTCTTACGGGGAATTTTATTGCTCAAACTCTTCGGTTGCTTATGCATATCCTTCGATATTTCAGCACTTCCTCTCACTTTATCCACAAAATAATTGGTCGTACGAAGCTGCGGGAAGGGACTTTGCTCGATATCTAGAGAAATCAGTGTTTCCGAAGAAGTTGCAGCTTCTTTGTAAGACTGTTATGTGGTTAAGCAATGCGTTTTGAACTGGCTCCAACTCTTTCTGACACGCAAATGTTTGGGAAGACTCTAACGTTTTTTCAAGCCGTTTAATGTGCGCCTCTACGGCGAACATGCGTCTTTCTATAATTGAATCAGAGTTTTCGGCTCTTGATAAATCACTAGTTACTTCTAATCTGTAGGAATTACATACATAGCAGATGCATGGTAATATTTCATTATTAATTAGAGTCACTAAATCACGTGATAAATACTTGTCACCGTTCGCATGAATAGCAGTTGAACACAAATAACATTTAACCTGAAGCGATCTGTAAATTGACAGCTTTCGACAAAGTTTGCACTTTTCACAAGCCTTGTCGTCAGGTCTGTTTAAGGTCACGATGTCGGTGGTTACAATTTTGTGAGAGCGATTCGATACACATGGCGAGCAGTCGTTTATCGATCGGTTTTTTCTTGGTGGTGGAGAACGAGGGGATGCGATGCAGTGCGATCCAACGGACAGTAAAAGGCGTACAGTTTCACATGAAGTAGAACTGTTCTGTAAAATTTGATCTGACTGTGTTGAAATAACTGTCAGTAAAAACCAAATAGCAAAATCGTCCTGATGGTATACGACTTGTTGCGTTATTCTGGATTAGAAGCAATATTGCGCTCATATATAGCATTGGGTTGAAACTGAAAGATTTTGATTTTAAAAGATTCACGTTTTAGAGTCTAGAAAATATTATATTCCGAATAAAAAAGTTGAGACAAGTTCAAAGTTATAAAAACCGTCTAGATCCGTCAATAGAGCAAGCAATAAAATCCAAAAGTATGCGAGCGAAATTATTTACGTCCACACCGTAGGCTGCTGTTCAATTCGTCTCTGGTGTGTACGATATAATCATGAAATTCATAAAGCATGGACCGGACTTTCTAGGTCCCCGATGTCTTAGCTGATGATAATAAGAAAAATGAACGTCTTTTCCAGTATGCGTTTTGCGATTAAACGTTGACCATAGTAATGGTATATATGATGCATTTTAGCTTGAGTACAATACAATTTCGCATTCATTAGAATATCTTTCTCCTAGTATCATTATTATTATTATTTTATAGTATCTCACTGAAAGCTCACCTCAATGCAGAAGAAACTCATCTTTGTATTTTTATCTCTTAGAAAATTGCTGTCATATAACTAATGAGTGAAAATAATTCCGACAATATTTCAGCTTTTTCAAGTCAAAGATAAAACATTTGACTGTCCGAATAGACTATTCGTTGCGTAATCAAGAAAGTTTTCAATCGAATAGAAAATGTGTGGTGTGACATGTTCTGAATAGAAATGAAGGTTTCTTCAATGACCGTTATACACAGGTCAAGGTTAACGGTTTTCCGCTGATTTCACGTCTACATTTCAAACTACTTCTGAGATCTGTTCTCGGACCATTCTTTTTCAAAGTATATAATGATCAAATACAAATCTGCATTGTCTTTCAAGTTGCCGGTGATTTCAAAGTGTAAACTATCTTATCTTTCATGCTGATGGCACAGGTTTCCTAAAAAATTAAACAAATTTTTGATGATACGGAAACGTGACAGCTTCATATCAACAGACAAAATTAGGCAAGATGCTTTTGGAGCCAAGCGCGCATGAAACTATGTATTTTAAAATGAGTTGATATTTTTCCTCTTCTTTTTCTTAATCGAAAGCAGAAGGGATAAAATCCCGTTTAATCTTCATCACAGTAATAGACATGGGTGACTTCTGCTGAGAAGGCAAACGCTGAGAGTAGAGAAACACCAATATATCACTATATCACTCCGGGGATCAAGTCCATCTGCCTCGACAAATGCTGATCCAACGCGCTTTTGAATAGCTGTTCAGATGGTAGAGACAGGAGCACTTTCGGTAGAGAGTTCCAAGTGTTCACCACCCGCGTGGATAGCGTGCTCGCATTACTCAGCTTCAGCCTTCTAGGCATCTGCAACTTAAAGTCATGTCCACGTGTCCTCGACTCACCTACTAATCGGAAGTACTGGAGGAACTCGTCTCCATATTGACTGAGGAGTATACGGCGTGTCAGGAGCAGGTCAAATCTTTCCCTTTGAAGTTCTAGGGGGTAGAGTTTCAGAAAGCTCCTCCTATCCTCGTACGCGAGTTAGCGGGGTAATGGACGCAAATATATGCCGAATCGCCCAGAGCACCCTGGTAGCGCTGCCTATTCTCCGACAAGTGTCAGCCTTTAACTTCAAGGAATCCATAACCAGACCGTCACCGCTCTAATAGGCTAAACTCCATGAAAGTATTCACCACCAGTGTCATCGAGGTTTATGCGCATGACCACTGACTTGTCCTCATTGATAGGCAGTGATCAGCGATCTGTCCAACTGACTAAGTCATCAACTGCTTGTTACAGTTGCTTGTGGCCATCGCAGAAACTGACAAAGACCCACAGTTTCAGATCATCCGCTAATAAAAGACAATCGATCGCCACCGCGTCCGGAATATCTTTCACGAAAATTTTAAATAACAATGGGCCAAGGACAGATCCCTGCGGCACTCCGGAGCCTGCTATAATCTCTGAACACAAAACTTCATTCAACCTCTACAACGTTTGACCGTCCTGAGACGAATGCTTCGATCCACTTGAGTTGACAACCTTGAATACGCAAACCATCCAGCTTGACGAACAATCGGCAGTGGAGCACGCGGTCAAACGCCTTACTGAAGTCGATGAAAATTGCATCGACCGCTTGACCGGAATCAGTCAAATCACACCAACTTTCTCGTGCCAGGAGCAGATTACTTACGCATGAGCGATTTTTCGTGAATCCATTTTGTTGTGGACATCAACGCCCACACTATGAAAGAAAGTGCTCTATTCTCCTTTTGATAAGCTTCTCTAAAATTTTACCGATCACAGAAGTCAACGTGACAGGCCTGTAATTAGCGGGACTACTAAAGTCCCCACTCGTAAACATAGGTTTAATAATATCCTGTTTCCATTCTTGTGGCGATGCCCCTAATGTTACAGATTTTGTAAAAAACCTGACCAGCGAAACGCACAACACTTCTGATAGTGCTCGTAAAACCATCGGATGAATACCGTCTGGTCCTGGCGTGAATTGTGTGTCTAACTGTTCCAACAGGAGTTTAACAGTCAAGATCAAACAGGACCTCACTGGTATTAGATACAGAAGGGGGATCACTGTCTTCCAGACAGTACACGGAGGCATATTACATAGCCATGGCTTTAGCTTTCAAACCATCCTCAGTAATGTCTTCACCATTAGTATCCATCAAATTAGGAATATATGGCGACGGCTTTGTACGGCGACGAATGTATGCGAATAGCCGTTTCGGAGCACAAGTGGACTCGTCAACCAATCGCTGCTCGTAAAACAAAACGTTTTTTGCGTTTCGATGAAATGCAAAGGTTTCTCGCTAACTGATAATTGTCTTAGTCAGGGGCGTTTTTCCGGCTCACGAATATCGACCACAGCTTTTGACGTTACCGCGAAATTTTCCTTATATCTCTATCAAATCAAGGGGGACCTTTCGCATTACGACGACGTGTGGACAACGAAACAGCCACCTCAATAACTGTCAAAATATTATTACGGATCACCAGCCGATAATATTTAACATCAGCTGATTGATCGAAAGACCAACCGAGAGATGAAGCAACACCCCGTAGCCTACCCGCGCCTGCCTTCCAAAAATTCGTTCTGGGAATTGTATCTGGTACCCAGCCATTGTTGCGTTTTTAAATAAAACTTGAGATGGCATGATCACTACAACCCAATGGAGCTTCAGTCCAAATCTTAGTAATGTCGGACTGCGTGGGAGTAAATACCAAGTTCAAAATGGACTCACGCCCAGTAGGGCCTACTCTGGTCGGATAGGAAACATACTGCACGAGGCCTACTTCAACCAAAGCGTCAAATAAGTCCCGCTCGAATGACTCAAAACCTTCATCTAGCGAAGTCCAATCAATAATAGGAGCATTGAAATCCCCCATAATCAAGCAGTTTGCGGATCTAACATACTGACATATCTGTGATATCAGAGTATCTGCCTGAGTATTAGGAGAACGATAAACGACACCTATCGTGGCAAATGAAGCTGCAGTCCTTATACGGCACCATAAACTCTCAGCCATACCGGCAGTCTGCTGGAAGCATGCCAACACTGCGAGGGAAATATGTTGTTGGAAATATAAGGCAACCCCACCACTGATTTCAGCGATCTGAGCGAAAGTGTTTATATCCAAGTAGGGCCAGCACGGGATCATCTTACTTTTACTTACTTTTGTGCGGCTGGCTCCACGAGTGGATAAGCCGGCTTCATTGATGTCTCGGATCGCACCAGCCCACGCACGTCGATCGGAGGCGAGATCGTTGCAGATCGTGATCCAGTCTCGTTCCCACCTGCGAACTCCGTAGACGGTACGCAGACCCAGGGTGTCTACATCCTCTTTCACAGTTGACAGCCAGGTTTTCACTTGACCACCTTGCCGCCGACGCCAGGCGCGAACGGGTTTGGGGTCGAGGACGAGTTTTGGAAGTGCTGTGTCTGTCTTTCGGAGGACGTGGCCAAACCATAGCAGCCTTCGCCGTTGTATGTGAGCGGAAAGTGGAGATAGTCCGCTGCAACGCTCTCGTACGGCTGCGTTAGATACTCGGTCAGTATATCGGATGCCCAAGATTACCCTAAGGCACCAATGGTCGAACACTTCTAATGTGCGTACATCCTGTGACCTTAAAGGCCATGTCTCGCATCCATAAAGCAGTACAGGGCGGATCGCTGCTTGATAAACACGCGTCTTAGTTTTTAGGCTGATCCCGGGCTTGCGCCAAAGGGTGCCTTTCAACTGCAAAAACGCATTACGAGCACGATCGACCCTTAACTTCACTTCATCTTTCGCCTGACCATTGGGCAATATACTTGAGCCGAGGTATTTAAAGACTGGAACGTATTCGATCGGACAACCCTGGACGCGAAGTGGCTGGATGCCTGGTGTGTCGGAATAAAAAAATGCCTTGGTCTTAGCCGCGTTTATCTCAAGACCGACTTTCGCGGCAGTGGCACTAATGCGGTCTAAAACGCTTTGCAGCATTTCGGTATTGTCGCCCAGAACGACTATATCGTCAGCGTAGTCAAGGTCGGAAATCCATAGATCCGTTGAAATTTGCACCCCTTGATACCCTGTTAACGCCTGGTTCATTATCCAGTCTACGACATAGTTAAACACGGGATCATCCTGCTCAGGTGAAAGCTAGGTTTCCATCTCCGCAATGATCGCTGAAGCGTCCTGTCTAATCCGATCGGGGAGTTC
The DNA here is from genome assembly GCA_013407085.1 of Atriophallophorus winterbourni. Lineage (NCBI taxonomy): Eukaryota > Metazoa > Platyhelminthes > Trematoda > Plagiorchiida > Microphallidae > Atriophallophorus > Atriophallophorus winterbourni. The sequence continues at coordinate 5,842 of JACCGJ010025942.1, read as the reverse complement.
ATCCAGTTTGTTTCTCAAGCTTCTCGCATTAAAATATATCACTTTCAAAGATCCAGATCCCTCCGAATGCCTATCGTCAGAGGTTCCCAACGAACTTCTAGCCTCATCCTCACAACCCGAAAATACACAATGCGCAAGTTAGTTTCACCTGCGGCTTTGCGCTCGCTAATCTCTTAAGTAGCTTTTCGCATATTCACACGATCTTCCGGAGAGAGATCACGCAGGTGTCGAAATTCACTACCCGTTAACCTGTAACCCCTCTTTAGTAGTTAGGTCACTTGCTCAGCAGGGTCTAACACAATCTTTAACGGGCTTGGGCGATCACCTGGCGCTGGACTGCGGCCTAGACGAAACGCTATGCGTACCTTCACCCTTTTCACCTTCGTCGAAAAGAGGGGCAAGAGCACAATTTGAGAAATCGCGTTCCTGTTTAACCCTGTTTGTCGCTAAAGCACCTGTTTGTTCTGGCGCATTGTGAAGAATGATGCGGATTATCTACTCTCAACAGTGGTGAAACTCTAGTGTTTGTTCTTGATAGTTTTATCTAACTGTGACAGTTACTGAACCTATTTGGACTCACGAACGTTCGTTGCACCGGCCAAACTAACTCCGTCTTTGGAAACGAGTACAGGCAAGGAAGCAACTTCCGCAAGGGTGCGTAAATCTTCAGATTGCACGCGAACTTGCTGTACTCAAGATGTGTCGTGATTGAAAGTGATCTAAGTACAATAGTGACATGGTTGCTCAAATCAACGAAGTATACGAACAGAAAATCTTGTGCCGCGAACCGTTCATGATGGGATATTATTCGGCGTTGTCGGCGATTGCACCTCATAAATATCGCAATCTTAATTTACATAAGTGAGGCCAGTTTTGACAATGGTTTACCACCGTCACTTTTACGAACTAAAGGAGAAAGCGACCAGCTGAAATAGTGCAACGGCGGGCAACTAAAACAGTGCAACTGTTGGGGTTGGTTCCTTAAGCGGAGAGAGTTCAACTCATCAACCTCATGTCGCTCAGTATTTAGATTGTGTGCTATCACTTGCTCCTAACTCGTCACATGTTGTTAGGAGCGTTTGGTGACGACTTTTTCGGATTTTCATACACACAGCAGATTCAAAAAACAGCGAACATGAACTGAGGATCCGAAAGCAAAGGCAATTTGTCTCAAACGAGAATTTTTGCTCTAAGTAAAAGTTGTTAATTTCTGGAATGTGCTTCTGGGTGTGTATTTTGCAGCAAAAGTGAGTTCGACCAAATACAAGATTATCTACTGCGTGAAATCACTTATAATTCACAAGCGCGGTAAGTTCAACTTGATTTTATTTCTTAAGCTCTGATGAAAATAATTACGAATTTTCGCTTTTTTGTGAAATTTCTGTGAAAAAGAATAACTATTCCACTATAGAAAAAAGAAGATAAAGAAAATGACTTTATTCGTACACACGAATTTCCATCTGTTACAATAATTTCACCACAAATTAAAAAAATGATAAACATGTCCACGACATCGAGTTACAATTTGTCGACTGAACGATTTTTCTTGTCCGTCTTAATTGATTGACATACGATCCAGTTTACCAGCGAAAGTTTTTGGGTCAAACGTTTCACTGCAAGTCCCGGTATCTCGTACTTCGTTCTAAAGTGCACGTCCAAATTTGACCTCTGTTGATCCGAAAATATTTGATGCATTTTACCCTTGGATAACTTAATTGCATAATATTAGAAGCAAAACGATTATTATATTTCCGATGATTCCTGTTAAATGAATACGCTAGTGATAATATCGGCCGTTATTTTTCTGATACGTTATCGTTACCCATACATCTCACTGTCAGATATGCATAAAAATAATTCTTGTCTCAAAGGCAACTACCGCAAAAAGTGGTCATGATCATTAAGTGCACAACTTGCAGGTATTAGGCTTACCGTAGAAGATATTGCAGTTCCTGGTAAATGCTAAATTTGCAGAAGTATTGTAACGGCTGCCATATGACTGACACTGACGCCGCATTTATTAATGAGAAAGTACATACTAGTTTAAACTAGCATAGCTCGTCAAATGTTTTAACCCCTAAAACTTATGCATATGTTGTGTGTGCAAATATAAACCCGGGGACAACTGCAGCCAAGACGAAAGCTAAACTATTTAGCCAGTTACACTGTCCTCCCAAAATATTAATAGTTAGAACTTCGAAAAAGCGTACAAATAAGAGATCTGGGACAACTTCTGCCAGTTACCCTGTCCATCAATTCAAGATACCAATGCCATGGTGGTCAATATAGCTAGAACTTCGAAGATGCGTACTGAAACCAGTATTTTCAGTACGTCAAGGAGACAACATTCAATTGTTTCTGGCTCACCCGTACTCCATTAAATTATCCAGGTACGAAATGTTTAGCGTAAACAAATTGAAGCACTGCACGGCAAATCCTCTGCTTAAAAATCTAGAACCTGAAATGTACTAATTTTTGACCGAGCGGAACCTTTTATTTAGGAATCCAAAACTCGCATGGATTTTAATTGCAGATGAATCAGCGAAATTATCCGAATGGTGCGTCTGAAGCCTTCTATTCCTACAGTGAGAGTCCTCCGTGTAGAAATAAGGAGGAAGGTTGTATCGAATAAAGTCGATGGTTAACGCGTAGACCACACGGTTCTTAGTTCAACAAATTCGGAACAACGATTCGGATATACTACGGTACTATCAACAACAACAATGGACAACAACAATGGATAAACCTCAACTGTACCGGGTTGTGCAACTGATGTGAGCCAAAAGTGCTCAAATGTTCCAAATGACAAACAATAAATTCAGCCAATGGTGCTAAAATAGACTGCCAAATTAATAATGCCAAGTAATTGAATTATTAATACAATCATAAACAATCGCCTCTGTTTTCTTCAAATACCACGTGCAAAAGATATGGAATTTAATGGCAGCCAAGCAATATGATTAAGTTGAATAAAACAATAAGGGGTGTACAAGTGGATAGGACAGTTACGAAAATGTATACACAAAACAATAGAAGGCAAAAAAACTATGTAGAATTGCGAAGAATCAATTGGATTAAATAAAAAATAAAAAGGAATTTTACACAAAAATTTCGTCATTTACACCGTCCGCCAAATTCCTTCTAGACCTATGTTCCGAATGAAACCAGCTAATTGGTTTCGTCTCACTACCAAACTATTCCAAGCTCAACTGAAAACGCAAGTGACAGTCGTTAAATGACTTTACTGAGTGGAGAGTCACACATGCCACATCGCATTGCTATCACTGGACATCTGTGACTTTTTGTAAAGAAAACGGTTGCCAAACGTACACTCAGCACCTCTTCAGCTCTGCTCCTGGCCCTTTATGAAGTTCGAGCATGCCCTATTTGCGCCGCCACGCCAGTATCCGAGCATTCGTCTTCTTGAGTTCCTTCCACAGACAAATTTTCTGTATATCACGGGCTACCAAACCATTCTTTGTACGATGACTAGAGTATGGAGGTTTAAAACACCGTTTAATACTATGTGAAGCTAGCCTATCTGATAAACTGTCACCTTCCATTTCATTCCATCACATAAGCAGCACTCGTTCAGCACCGATGAAGTGCGATCCGTTATCTGAATAAATGACTCGAGGTTGACCTCGACGACCAATGAAGCGATAGGTCGTCATCTAAAAAAGTATCCGTTTCCCATCTGTCGACTAATCTAAATAACTGTACGTCAAAAACACAGCCAATCAGGCGAACTTTATCAATGATGCGAACAATTTAGTTGTAGGGCTCATAAGGCTTTTTTTCTGAAGGATTCTGATGCGTAAACGAATCATGTCGACTGGCATTTTGGAATTCATTAAATCCAAGTTTGCCTACCTATAAAGAACTATTGGAATGATGACCAAACATAATGAAAATGTAAAGTTTGACAGGAACCAGCCACGCAATTGAGCGTAAATGCCTTTTCCAACTAGAAAATCGATGAAGAATGATGTCTATTCCTTGTTCTGAGTCCATTAAAGTTATTTCACAACTGGCACGCTTAAATTCAGCTTGCTCGGTGCGCTGTGGATGAACAACTTCGGGCCAAATATAAATGGTTTGTAGTAGAAAGTTGGGGTGGTTTACTAAAAATTCCAATCAATAAAATTCCATAGCCAACTGGATTTGATCGGGTAGCAACATGCCTCCACTGGAATGGTATCATTTGTTGGTGTAAGAACGTCAAGCGATTCCCTACGAACGTTGAGAAACGACTAGTTCGATTTGTAATTGACAAGTTTACCCAAAGCGGACGACGTTGCACCAAATGGATGAACTATCATCCTAAATTTTATAATGGAACTGCACATATCATTATCCACCCACCAGAGAATTCTAAGTGCGTCTCTCTCCTAGTTTGGCACTTTGACTTGTAAAAATGTCTTTCGGAAGTCAGCAGTAAAGGTACAGGCATGTATTCGCACAGACAGCAATAAGACGATCAAATTTGTTGTCAGATTTGGTCCCTAGACTAGTACACTATTCAACGACACACCATTGTGTTAAGCCGCACAATCGAACACTACTTTCAGCTATCCTGGTTTCTTGAGATTGTAAACCGGATGGTGAAGCAAATACCAAACAGTATTCTCCTTAGCATTATCCAGAACAGGTTCAATATTACTAGACCTCAAATGATGCGCCATAACCTTGTTGTAACGCCCAAATAAACTATTACGTTCAAATCGACGCCGCAGGTTACAAGGTAGCCATAAGCGCATTTCCGATGTCAAATTATTTGTGTGAGTTTGCTTATACAAACTTCCAAGGTGGCGTTACCTGAAAATGATCGTTAATAATTTTTTATCGCCTCACGAGAAGCTATGCTTCTTTGTCATCACGCGATCGTTTATTTCCATCGGGGGATATGTCTGCAAATTTCGCATTGCATAGATGGTTGTTACATTCATCATATTTATTTAAACACAATATATCCTCTGAGGTTTGGCATGCCGGTTCTTGCAAAATCCACTCCAACGACGTTTTCGTTGCAAATAGACGGCGTCTGCCTCCCAACCGCAGTTTCAACGCCCAATGTGCTTCAGGAACATCACAATCTATGAACACAGTCATAAACTGATCACTAACATCGAAGAAGTCAACGTCTTTTAAATATACAGGCCGTTCACTCAAGTCCATTATTGAACATAGTGATACACGCTGCAAAGTTTCCCATGTGTAAGCCTCTGCAACATGGATTACTTGACTGCTGTCAAACGAGTGCATTTTAAAGTTTAAACGGGAACAAGTAAATTTGCACTGATGCCCTAAAGTTGTCAACAAAACTTGTGCAGGACTTTTAGCGATCTTGTACTGTTCAACAAAGTCCTTAAGAATCAAAGTGGTGTCAGAACCATAATCTCAGAAGGTTACAGCACTTATCAGCCCAGTCGGAGTCTTGATCTTGATGGGTATAGAAGCTTAGAACACTTTGACTGCCGCATGGCTGCAATGAATATTCGTAGACAGTTTTTCTGCGGCCTCGTCGTAATATATAAGTGTGTGGTGTCGTTAACCGCAATTTACGGCAGTGCACGACGGCTTTCAGTTATATGGTACAGAGTCATGAGACCATAGCAGACAGACAAAACAAACATAAATGCGCCTAGCGATTTCACAGCGCGACTTGACACTCCGATTCAATAAATTTCGGACAATTTTTCAACTCATGGGAGGCCTTGCACATGCAACATACCATGCTATGCTTTACATTACTACTGGTAAGGAAAACGTTTCTTTTGTCAGTGGTTTGAAAACTACTCCTCGCATTTGCGTATGCACGAGTCGATCGATTATATGTGTT
>JACCGJ010025940.1:0-24085 GCA_013407085.1 Atriophallophorus winterbourni | reverse complement strand
GTTTGCATGCATTCTCATCACACACATCCCACAACAGGTATCGTGCTGTTTGCACCCATCAGGTAACTAAAGATGTTTACAGAAGACATTGACTTTCTTTTAAAACTCCACGCAACAAATGCGAGAAATCACTTCAAATGTCATGTATCACTGATATCATGCACTGTTTTCATTGAAGTATCGAGAAATGCATGAAAAGTTTGAGCGTGATTTGTCAACGAATAAAAGGTTGTTTAAAATCTAAAAAAACATTATTAAAAACCTAGTTGAATGTCCACATTTCCATTAAACTGGAATAGGATGTCAGGATTTATCACAAAGAAGATAGTAGCTTAACAAAACAACTAAGTGTACAGTGTCTCTGATCTCAAAAAAATATGGGAAGTGTTTTTGTGAAAACTAGTTTCGAATCATTTTATTTATCCTTAAGTGATATTCGTGGACACCAGTAATAGGAAATAAAATAACCGTTCGTGAACACGGCCTCTTTAGTGCGACCGAATATTGGATGATCTGTACCACTTAATTATTTAGTTAGAAACGATCCAAATCGCTTTGATTAGTTTTAGTTAGTTAGTTTTCTCTTCTGGTGTGTGAAACTTGAAACTTTTCACCCGTCCAGTAAACTCCGGAAGCAAAAACAAGCGTGAACTTAAATTAGGGTTCCCGGTACGGTGGCAGCAGAAATGTGCGAAGACGGTAAGTTCTCAGTTAGTTATCCTCATCATCACATACTCCACACAGTCTCATATATCTACTAAGTATGATTATAGAGTTACATTATTTTTTTGAATTTTCCGCGGCGATATGCACTACTTGATTGAAATTACGATGCGTAATATCGTTTTAACAGATAATTATAGTACATACTCGGCTACAGTACGACGCTAACACTCCATCCATTTCCCCGGATTAGGCAAGCGATATCATTCTACCTTGCAAGATTATATGTATCAATATAATCTACCCTAATGTTACTTAAAATTAGGATGTGAAACGTAGTACTTACAAGAGTATGAAATATATTTTAAATATCTAGATATAAACCCTGTGAGTTTGAAAGAATTTATCTGCTCAGATTGAAGAATAGTTTGAAAAGTTTTCTCCCGGCTAGGAATGTACATGGTCCGACTTTATATGCTAAAACGATATCACAACGATGAATATCGATAGAGTACTCCTCGTCGGTGTAAATTTAAATTAGACTTTATGGTAACGTTGGAATTTAGTGATGAAATCTGAGTGATACTAATAAAGATAAAGTGCTATAATTTTGTTGCAATGAATGAGCAAAAAATTTACAAAGTGAAGCAGAAACTTTTGTGAATGATAACACCCGAATAAGCAGTTATATCTTCCTTCCTTCCTCAAAACCTGATGAGCGGAAAGGGATGATTGGATAACATCAAATAGTTTATATTGTCAAAAGCAAATATCCATTCGACAATACTGAGAAATAAGTACTGTTATAATGAAACATTTAAGAATGGTCGTTTACCCACGACTCAGCAAATCAAAAAATTTCACACATTTTTCTTTAATTTTCGGTCAACCAATAATGTCAAAGCTAATTTTTTTATTCATGGTCATGGGTTCATACGCTGTCTACATGAGTGGGGGCTCATGTGATTGAACGGGTTGGTCGTACCAACCTAACCCAACAATGGCATACAAACGCAACTTGTTTACCTCTCTTCCACTGTTTCAAGCGCATGCAGATCCTGATCCTACTGTCCCTACCTGAAGAGTGAAAACAGCACGAAACCGTTCGTGGGGTGTGTGTGATGAAGATGCATGCAAATGAGCTTTTATATTAATGCTATTTATTTTACTTATGTTTTGCGTGTCACAAAGAACATTTTAATGCATAGAAGATCATAATAATAAACACAGATAATGTGTTGTAAGTATTTAGAAATTAGGCTTTGTATAATTACTCTAACAGCTGAAACAATTTCAGTTAAATGTATAAACTGTTGTGTGTAAGGGATGGGGATGTGAGCAACACATTACTATAAACTGTTGTGTTGAAATGCCGTTTGTTCTATTTAACCCCCCTGATATATTTTGATGACGCTGTTGCGCAAAACGAAAATGTTTCGAGGTCTATTTTTCGCTATTTAATAGCTAACCTCCTAGGTTTGGGAGCTTGTGTCCTTAATCAGTTGGCAAAATTTGTGTTCAAACGAGTGAATTTTCTGCATGACTGCGTTTTGTTAACTAACCTAACCATCGGCTTTAATTTACTTTAAGGAAGTCGGCGAAAAATCCAAAACGTTAATATTCAACAATCTGTTTTTGTTACCAATTAAAACATTAAACAAATTAGATTAATTTCATGTAACATCAACATCGATCATGTCCGTGACTGTTTCCGATAAATCTACAAAACACAAATAGAATGAACCTATGCATCATGTTGTTTAATCAACTGCTTTTATGGCAGCTGTTTCCAAACGAAGCACAACTATTTTAATTAAAACATCGTCTCTAACAAGCCTTTCGCACGTGTTTTTAAACATTCAGTCAGCGATTCGAACATGAACTGGAAATAATAAGGCGCACGTTCGAAAACGAACCCCTGGATACTTGAATCTTTGAAAGAGATTGCTAGCGGTTTATCTTATAAACATATATTTGTTATCGATTATATCGAAATGATTTTAACAGTAAATTCATCTATATTCTGTGGTTATAATGTGGACAACCCTCTCAATGAAATTAAATAGCAAAATCACATTCAGAACTCAGAAAGTGTTGTGGTAGAAAAAGCAGTAAGATTAACAATAACCATAGGATGACGATGTATAAGATGTAAAAATATAAAATCTCTCAAAAATCAATAAGGACAGTCACATACCGCATGGTTCGTCATATACTCATCGACTTTAGAAGCGAAAACCTCAACAGAATAATAGCGTGTGTATTCTTTAGGAAAAATATTCCAAGTAAAACAAATTCTTGCCAAGAAAACATTTCGAAGAATATCCAATCGAGAATCCGGAATGATTGAAGCCTTTTAATGTTTTCGTGTTCGAATAAAGCCATTGAGCTTCAGCAAGTGTGTAAAAGGATGGTTTTCTATATGCAAGATTTTTAATAAAAACAGGAGTTCACTCCATATCCGTCATTGGGTAAAATCATTTAGTTTTAACATTGTAGCGGTGGGGTTCGCTGAATCCAAAGTTGCTAAACTCAAATTGTCTAGCTTCATTTATATGGTAAATAGACGATTATATGCCTTCCAATCCTGATATTGCCCCCAAAATTTGATAAATCATTTATCTACGTTGCCCATGGATGAGGACTTATTTATATGATTGATACGAATGTGTGTATATTTTGAAGCGCAAGCTGATCCTGATCATACTGCCCTACCTGGTGTGTGCAAACAGCACGAAACCGGTCGCGTCGGGGGTGTTCGATGAAGTTTTTGTATATTTTGAAGTTACTGCATTTCCAACCATATCTCTTGAATCGGCGGCTCGAAAGTGACTTTTTGCTCAGATAAATTCAAATTTGCTGTAAAGTGCACGATATTTGGTCCATTAACGGTAGAGAATTCTAAAACGTTCTGGAACCCATTTATTAAATTGAGCGGACCATTAATGCGCAAACTTGGTCCGTCGAAAGGTGGGGTATTCTATTGACACACCATTGGGTAAATATGAAACAATGCATCATAGATTGTAATAAGTAACTAAAACAAACCTTATGATTTCTCATTTAAGATTGCTCATAAACCAACCGCCATTCATTGACTTTGTTACAGATCTCTTGCTTGATAAACGGCTGTTATCGCTTGCTGAACAAACAAAATTCGGACCGTAGTTTATTTGTTGACTAATCTGGTTACAATATATAGAATAAATGGTGGCGAACGAATTGTAAACGTTATACGCTGGTTTTTGGCAAGTATTGTTCGTGCGATTTTCTTTAAACAATTCTAAAACTGTTTTGATTCGGATTTCAAAAGAATCATAGATTTCCAAAAGTGTAATCTAAACTATGTTCGAAGCAATCATCTTTTGAGTAACGCACACACATAACCATTAAAATAATATTTTATTCTCATAGCTCAATTATGGATGTCTTGATTGAAACCTATTATTTATGACAAACATTTTATATTACATCGGATGAGTACATTAGTAGTGACGCCTGATGTTATTTTCCACAGATATTGCAACAAACGTTTTGTGATAAATCGTCTTTGAATAACGTTTTTAAGGTTTTATAGTTGCCAAGTTAAGATACAGAATTATTTACACCACTGTATTCTATATGTCATCCGTTAGTGACACTACAAAAATCATAAAAGTGGAAATTAGTCCAATATGCTACATTCGATATGTTGATTTAAAAAATTTAAACTCAATTTGAATAGTAATATTTGTGTATGATTTCAACTTTGAAACTTTTCATTTCCCTCTTTGAGTTGGTCAGACTGACATATTTTGTGATTATCTGTCAAGATTAAGACTATCGAATCATCCCTTGATTTTCTTGAGATTCGATCGTTGAAAATTCAAATAATATTGCATTTACGTTTGAACGGAAAAAATATATATTTTTGTAAAGCATTTAAATCATGTTTTGGTAAACTCCGGTCTACGCTCGACGGTCATCAATTTCTCTTCCGAACTAAACTCAGCGAATAATAATAATTTGAAGTTATTTCTACGCTGTAAACTCTCACATGGTGAAAACATCGATTTGCGGCAAGGAAATGTAACATATCTTTTGAAAAGTTGCAAGTGAGATTTTTTAACAAAAATGCTCTTTTGCATGCATTTCCCTAACACATCTATTTCTATCTGACTTAAAAAAATCAGTGCATCATTTATTTTCTGTGAACAAAGGTGAATTAACTTGTGTGTTAACAAGAGAGCTCTTTGTTCGTTTGTAAATTGAGTTCAACCTAAGTCCGTCTAAATATTGAATATGCCATACAAGTATGGGATCGCTTGGATCTTTGACTATACATCTATTGTAAAAATTATAGCATTCAGTTACAAACTGTTCCTTAGTTTTACTAATCATTCATACGAAACGCGCCTCTAAACTTATATTAAGCACAATGCAGTCAACATCGTTGGGGAATAATTTTCAGATGTAGAATAATTACTTAAGTAATTGTATCTTTGCAGCAATATCCTACATCTCTCTCACACAACTGTGTAGTCACCAGTGTAAACTCTATCAACCGCATAGCAGGTTGAACTGTTACAAATATGTATTTTCTGTACCAGTTAACCTACTCTTCGGTACTATCCGATATCAGTGACGCTTAAAATTCACTCGCTGCACACAAATACATTATGATTTTGCGCTTGATGATGCTACTTACAATATTTTGTGATCAAAATGGTCATTTCCATGCATTTTCGTCACGAACACACCCCACAACCGTTTTCGTGCTGTTTGCCTCATTTATTGGGGAGTGATGGTCAGGACCGGTATGCGCTTGACACTGTGGAATAATGGAGAGCAAGTTACGCTTGTATGTTTGATATACTGTTTGATATACGATTTTTATCTTCCGACGCGATGTACATCTTTTTGTCTTTTACCCGCATATTATCTCTGAATAATTCTTTGAATAAGTGACACTGTGATCAGCTTTCTCAAGATAACCTTCAAGTTAAAACCGTCATGTTGACGTTAACGTTTCAGATGTTTTAACTAGAACTAATAGTTTTATTTAAATGCCGATCGCTTGAGAGAGAGAAAATATTATGAGTGAACGTCCGCTTGCAATTCAATTTTCATTTGACATTTCCAATAAAGCTCCACCATTGTTGGTAAAAAATCTTGAAGGATTTTATTATAAATCGTTGAAAGCACTGAAATTTTCCATCCACTCATAAATAACAGAAAGGAATTTGATGCTGGTTAATGATGGGCTATAAATAAAAAATGCAGCTTGGCGTTTAATTCCTCTGGTTCTGTTTATTACAGTTCTGAGACAATCTCATTAACAGATTAAATAATAATAAAAATAATATCTGCATTCAAACTTTCAATATTTATACTCTCGTAAGTGAGCATCGGGTATGAATCGCTTTCCGTATTGGTGATTTGTTCCGTTTACTCTACATTGATTCAGCCATAATGTTATTTAAAAAAACATTCTGCATGAAATAACACCCACCTAAACATATGCCATCAAATCATTTTGGTTTGTCATTAGATGATGAAGCATTATTTGGGCCAAAACAAATCCCTTGTTCCCATTGGAGTTTCGTAAGGGCAATTTCATTCCATTGCGCGCTATTAATATTAATGCGCCAACACAGCAATTATTTTCTATATGGTTACAGATTCCGCGGATAAATAGTTCGAGAGTAAACAGAGGAAGACTTTGTAATTGCTACGACGACAATTAGAGCTTTATGGGTTTTTGAGAATTCGTTCCTGGATACGTGTTAGAATAATTCGACTTCAACAACATACATGCTGTGACGTCTTATTTATTATTATGTAGAGTAGGAATATTTCACCTCGAATATTTGTCACACATGATTTTGCTCAATCCAATTCTCGATAGTCGCACTGCATGCAGAGAGCTTCACAATCCTTTCACCAAATCAGTTGCTTTATACTGAATCATCTCGAGAAAGGATCGCATAAATGAATCTTGATAGCCGTTATTCCATTATAATCCTCGCAAATCTGAAAAGAGATCACTTTTGAGATTTACAATTATGCACGCACATAGACTCAAAGACTTGTCGATGACAAATTAATTGTCTACCGTGGAATTGAGATGCTTTGGCCTGATTAATGAGTGAATAATAAAACCACCGCAATGGAAAGCAGGGATGATAACTCCTATTTATAAAAGCGGTAGTCGTTCAGACACAGCAAACTATAGACCGGTAACGTTACTTCCGGTGATCTCTAAATTAATGGAATGTATTGTGACTGCGCGCATGAAAGAACATTTTGAAAACCAAAATACTTTGACCGCAACACAAAACGGTTTTCGAATAGATCGTTGCTGTTTATCTAACATTCTTACAACGTTAGAGGATTGGACTAGGGCACTAGACAAAGGTGAGGCTGTACATGCTTGCTACATCGATATTTACAAAGATTTCAATAAAGTCAACCATGACATTTTAATTAAAAAGCTCGAATCTTAGGGAATAACAGGAATATTGCTGAATTGCATAAGGGACTATCTTACTGATAGACAGGTCCAAGTTCGCGTTGGCAGCACCTTATCTAGAAAAATAGACGTCACGAGTGGAGTTCCGCAAGGTTCGGTGCTTTGACCTATTTTATTCTTGGTGTATATGAACGATATAGCAGAGGATATTTGATGCAACTTAATACTTTTTGCCGATGATATTAAAATTTGGAAACGTGTCATGTCTGTGAATGACTGTATGGCATTACAACGGAATCTGTGCACCTTATTTCGTTGGTCCCAATTAAATAAGTTACCATTTAACCCTGCGAAATGTAAAATGCTGCAGCTTGGAAAATCTCTGCACCACACATATCAGCTTGGCAAGCAAGATCTCGTTTGGACCACCGCAGAAAAAGATCTCGGTATCTGGGTTTCGTTTAACCTTCAGCCCGGACATCATTAACGAATGGTGTACAATAAATCTTGCCGTATCTTGAGTCTTTTCAAAAGAATATTCAGGATTTTTACGCCCGAAACCCTACCCCGGGTTATTAACACGTACATACGTCCTGTTATGGAATATTCCATCCAAGCCTGGGCACCATGCCTGAGGAAGGATATCGAACTCTCGACAGGATTTTCTCACCGTGCTACAAAGTTGGATACTCCCGTTACTGAACATTTGCCTTTTCACCGAGCGAATGTTAAAACTGAACCTACACGATTTTACCCAACGACGGATACGTAGTGACCTCATGTTGACATTCAAAATCCTGCATACTGACAACCATCCCCTTAAAAACATGCTAAAGCCCAATGGCCTTACTCGAACACGAACACATTCCGCATTCTCGCGTTGTCGATATTCGTCGTTATTTTTTCTCGGTCAGAATGTGTTTTACTTGGAACTATTTGCCTGAAGAAATCACACGCTCAGAATCTTTTGTGGTTTTTGCTTCCAAACTCGATGAGTTTATGACGAACCATGCGGTGTGTGACTGTCCCTATTGGTTTTTGAGATATTTTATATTTTTATATATATTCCATATACCTTGTGATCCTATGGTTATTGTCAAGCATAATGCTTTTTCTACCATAAAATTTTCTGAGTTCTGAGTTCTAAACTATTTGCTACCTTTATTATTGCACGTAGTTGTGTAAATGTTCCTCTGAAAAATTGTAATCAGTTGTAAAGTTTTAGTTTTTCAAATATATGAATAGGTTAAGTTGTGAGACTGGAGGAGGTGATGGTTGTGTCCGGTCGATCGAGGTCTACTCATTTTGTTTTATTCCAACGTCTTTTATGTTATCCACGTAGAATTCAAGACACTTGATCCAAATTTAACTACATCATCTACTACGTTCCACAACTATGTGTCTTGATGGAGTACTTATTCAAACCTTTGTTCAACCCTTCCAACTCTAATCTTGTTACGTGCGAATCTCGCAACACATGAGAACTTCAATCGATCAAACGCGTTGATTGCACACATTACATGAAATAAAAACAATATAAATTTCTTACCGTTACCACAAAACGTTTATCGACATATCTGCGTCGGTTGACCATTCTATCGGATTTGCCACATCGAATTCGTGAAACAACAGGATTGCTTCAAGCCCACACCACCTTGGGTTCTTTTGATTGACCGTAATCAACACTCGTTTCAAATGTAATTCAAACATAGACAATATGATTCCGAATGATCTCATACCCGATGCTGTAGTAAGACCCGCTTTGATAAACATTGTGTATAACTATCGATTGTAGATCGTTTTCCAACTGTATCATTCGTGCGAAACTTCACTTCCGAAAACGATTATGTGCATTGTTGTAACCGCTCGTATTGTGTGGAAGCGGGTGTGTTTGCGTCACGTCAATCGAAGCCGGATCACGTTTCTTGTTTTAGCGTATATCACGATGGCTGCACAAGATTCGGATCACACTATCCAAGCTTATTCGCATGAGCCCCCACGTTTCACACATCGAGGGCATCAAGATTCATCGATGGGGTCAACCATTCAATCGCAGAGAGCTCACTCCCACTAATCCCACAAGTGTTTCTATGTTAACCGAGGATATTCTACATTCCACACGCCTTTAGAGCGACGCACTTTTCAGATTTGGAAAAAATAAATTTTGCTGCTCCGGTTGGGGTAAATTCAAATAATTACTGAAAATGCATGATTGGAAAACATCTTGTAGGCTGAAATTTTCTCATTTACCATCACAAGACTTGATGATGCTGGTAGACGAAACTGAAGCTGTTACTGATTTAAAAATTCAATTGGCAATTTAATTTATTTCATAAAACTCTAAAGTTTATGTTCCGTTTGTTCATTGTATTTGAGAAATTTGCGTGGATAAATTACAATTATTTGCTAAACATTTGTTCAAACATATAAAGCTATTCTCTTCTTCAGTTTCCTAATAGGATGTCATGTCTATCAATTCTGTTCGTGATAATTCTGCAGCTTGTTAAACAACATTATTCCCGCTTTTCCAACTATCTTTAAATGGATCCCGTATTTTCCAGTTTTTCGCTGTTTATGGAACATTTTGTTATTAGCCAAATCGAAGTTTCGTTCAAAATCCGTGAAACGTTGTTAAAATAAATTAGGACAAATTATTGTAACTGCAAAACGTTCACCAAATCGACAATTAATCCCCAAATCCTCGAATCACGGTATTGCGCAAAAAGACAAAAACCACAAAAACCTAAATCTGCGTATTCTTAATCTAAATCGAAAATTAGTTAAAGACAGATTTTTTCATTTACAAACAACCATGAAAAATATATCGGACGATTATGTGATGGAACTCCGCTTGGAGGACAATGCTTTGATGTATTAGTATTTTGTTCACACAAAGGGTTTAGAGCATGCGATAGGAAAATTCGATTAAAATTGGTGGACTGTGACTAACCCCCAATTGGTCAGGGCTTCGGTTTGCCTAGAACATGTATGACAATTCGTTGCCTAATGAGGGCAAAGAGCATGAATAAGATGTGAATTTAATTTGCACTCAAATGACCTGCCTGTGCCAATGTTTCATAGCAGAAGACTCAGATTACAACAATTTTCATGCGAGATTTGGACACTTATTTGTTGTAACACCTGCATACTGACTCACGGTAAGTATTCAACTGTACTATAGGTGACATTACATAATCATTTTTCATTCCTTTTTCATGAACGAATATTGACTGTGATATGGTAAGTGTGAAGCTATGTGCTTTTTGTGAACATAAATTCTCGAATCTTGAATAGCTATTATTCAAGGCAAGTAAATTCTAAACTTATCTCTGTCTGCTGCGGGCGACTAGAATGAATCCGGTCGTAATTTCTGTGAAAAAATACAGTCCTCTCTGGAGACGAACGTGTTATACACTACATCAGCACAAACCTTGAATGTAGGCTGAGGCTTCAACATTCATTTCGATATAAATGTAACCACCAGGCTTAAATACATCAAATAACGAGCATCCTACCGTTTAATGACGGAGCAAATCCACGCCAATCATCATTCTAAAACTATCACAAGAAAATTTTATTATCAAGAGAATAAATTTTACCAGCTTCAAATGTCGTCCATTTCGTTCAGTTGTTGGATTTCTCTCGTAGTTAAAACCGGACAACAATAAGGATTATTAACTTCTCAGACAGTTGGATGAAATTCTCAGTGAAAGTGCTGTTTTTGACTTTGTGATCAATTTCAACGAATGAATTATGCACATTAATGGGTTGATTAACTTTTGGGAATATCAGTCACACCGTATCGATTATTCTCTGGTGAACAAATGCGTACTGTCAAATTATTCTCAGAATTAGTTTCTTTTCACTATATCTGAAGAAATCGCTATTCTAAACTATTCAAGTTCTGCTCCTTAGCAGCAATATTATAAACAATTTATAAAATCTAGTCTGAGAATTCACTTTGTATAGTTTCCAGTTATACCATATACAATATTTATATTTCTCAGAATACCTCCATCAAATAGTTTTGCGATCAGAGAATCGAAAACGAGTTCTCTCGTACATAGAATTTACATTCTATATTGTTATTACTCTTAGTTATTCATCATTTTATTAATCGATAATATTAAGCACAAATCTTTGATTGTTTGAATGAAGTTCCTTTATATTCACATCTATTTTTATTCATGTAACGTTCCACCTCTAACCATTTTATCGTTACCCTGCAAATGCGGATCAAAACAACTACTAAACTAGTGATGTGATCGTCGCTCCTGTAAAACACACAGCATTTAATTTCACTGAAGACACTATTAGGAAGTGTCTTGAAGACGTGACACGAATGATTTGTTTATCAAACAGCTAACATTTGCCGGCCACCAGTTCAGGTTTGTTTTCTCATCCAATTTCAGCTAACAAGTCCGCAAAAAATTAATAATTAATGGTATTTCGTTTTACAGACAAATACATAGGACTAACGCTACTACGTTGTATTGTAACGAGATCAATAACCTGACATTCAAGCGGTGGATAAGAATAACGCTTCTTTCCCTGCAGAGAGACAGACTATCTGCTGACAGGATTCTCTTGTTGGTAAAACTTTCTTCTAGTGTCAGTCACCAGCATTGTCTTAATTCACTCGGGAAAAGGAGCAGCTGAAAAGCATTATCAAGAAAACCTTTATTTTCAAGTAATGTAAATTTCAGCCCTGACGAAACATTGAATAAAATAACGGGAATTATAAGTAGTATATAAGCGTACTGTGCGCTAGCTAGTTTGTCCAGTACTAGCCTGTTGTCTATAAATATAGCTCAATTCAAATGTATGTACTGCCCGGCACACAAAATCATTCTATGCATGAAAGAATTTGAACTTATATGCTAGAAGCTTTTGATTCATGCGTCATATAAGAGTTGTTCTGTGGCAATAAAGGCTTATTAACATTGTAGTAAAAACTTTTAAAATGTGGCATCAACTTTTTATACGCTTTTTACGTCATTAGCATTTAAATTATAACGATAATTTGGCGTTTGGTTCAAAACATTCATTTGACAATTCATTCCGTTGCATACAGCACTTATATTCCACAAACGGTTTCTTTATTTTTGCGGTATCCACCTGGAGGCAGTAACCGTTGATGCAATGAAATTTACGATTCTGGACATCAAGGCAGAAACGAGTATGCTTCATTTAAAATTTTTTCGTCTATGAAAAAAACATACAGATTAACAAAAAACACAAAATAATGAGGGAACTACAAACATTGCAACAGGTAAAAATAGATTGGTTGTTTACTGAAGAGTTCAAGGATCACGCGAAAATCCAATGGACGAAATTTGTTTTCGGTTACATCGTGGGGTGAAATATCACGATCCATGGTGTCATGACGTATAGTGTTTTGATGCATGTGTTTAGGGCCAAAAAGCATCAAGATTTTTATTTACCATGTTCCGATTTGGAGTAGTTCACAACGTAATCACGTAGTTTCTTCCAGGTAGAACAACCTCTCACGGCGAAACATTTTGTATAAATTTGAGTGGTAAGTATGGCACAGTATTAGCTGGAGGACAGTGATTTGGTTTTAAAATCATTGCGTTATCCAAACTTGTATATTTTTCGACAGCTGTCAGAACGGCGGAATTAAGATCAAGTAATAAAATTAATTAATTAATTAATTTTTTTATTTCTATTGAATTTCATGCCAAACTGGATTGCACTATATTTATCCCGCATAAATCTGTTCTACTTTCACTCCAAAACTTGTCCGAATTGACATTAGAAAAGTCGAGTATACCGTTTGGGACAGCGCTGCCATGCCGACTGTCAAACTGACTTCAATATGAAATGTTCAACGTAGAATTACTTTGCACTAATGAAACTTTTGTGTAACCTGATTTATGATGACCAACATATGTGAACGACGTACATTTCCAATTGTTTTCGATCGAGTTGTTCAACAATTTCCTACAAACACTAGCAAGGCAAAGGCGCATCGATCACCTACAGTAACAACTCGTTAAGTTTTATCAGACAAATATACAGTTATTGCGATATTTTATATTGCTGTAGCTAGTTTATTTCAGCAAGGTCTCACCGAATACGAAAATTATTTTAAAGCAATGAACTTGTTCAAGGAAAGAAATAGTTATTAATTTTTAATTACGTAGATTTCTTGAGTTAATGAACCAGAAACAGTGTCGGGCTGCTTGGCTCCAGGTAGAGATGCAAGCTTAGTGTCTAGTGATCATTGAAATTATGGATAAGTAGCAAACAAATGCATAATTGAAAGGAAATTGTATGTTGTAATTGTTATCTGAAGTGAGCATTTGAATTTCTGCTTTTACTTTACTTGTAAATTGCATTCCCTTATCAGACTTAAAATTTGGGCTACCAATTCTAAAATTTGCACATTTCTGATAAGTCTACCTCAACGATATATCGAATAAGCGACTGCGAACTACGTCTGTTATATCTATCAACCAGAACGATAAGCCAATTGATATAACTTCTAAATCCGGAATACGAAACGTCTGAAAAGTAGCTGTGTATTTTATTCTTTAAGCGAAACTCTAAGTGTGAGCATGTGATTGATGATGTGCATATACGTGAACCAATGAGAAGAAAGTAAATCAAGACTGATCGATTGACTCATAATCAATGATTAATTCGTGCGTACGTTCGCTGCTCAGCAGCAATGTTAATGTTTTATCTGTTATTTTAATAATCTGTATTGCGGATAGATATGGTCGGTTTATTTGTCTATTGCGTTACGATACGCACCCAAAAACAACTAGTTATCTTGTATTGCCCCACTAATCGCGCCTGAACGCTTATGAAACATCGCCTAAATTATTTATTCAAAAGTTAGAAGCTTATTGATTAAAATTTACTACTCACGGAATCCTGGATATATATTCGCAGATTGCCAGTTCGGTCAGACTTGTTATGCTATTTCATCCGATCAGGTTCTGTTCTAGTCGTTCGTTTGACTCGTAAGACCGACCTCACCAAATCTTATACCATCTAATAGAGGATATTATAATATATTCATTAGGGGTTTAACACCATAATACTAGAAGTAATGCATTCCTTTCATATTTTGACATGCATCGGGACAAATTGAACTCCCTTTAAAATCAAATCACCCAGCTTTACCAAAACTGGCCTTTGATTGGACCTCAACGTGCTTTACCGGATTATTCATACATGATCCAGATAAAATCCAGGATTGCTCCCTGTGTGTACTGAGGGTGAATAGGCACTTTCACACAAAAAAAACATTTTATCTGACCGATAGTCAGTTCTATTACGCGATTGAATAAAACCATTGGATCCAAATGAACCACAAAATGACCAGGGAGAGAGCAGAATTACACCTGCCTTATTGAAATCCTGTCATGAGCAACTGTTATCGCTACTGTGTGAATTGCGTAAACATTATCTAACTCGGCATTCGAGGTTTTATGCTCGCAATGATGCCTGATAATTTTGAAGTTTTACTGTTGTAATACAGTGATCTATAATGCATTTTTTACTGACACGTCAGCTTTTGATTGACTTGGTGGTGTTTCTATTGGACGTTATGTTGCGTCTATCTGTTTAATAAGAAGCTTCGATGCGCTTAGTCTAATTTCTCGTGGTATTCACCTGCTTTCATTTTTCAAACGTGTTTTCACTGTGTCAAAACATATTCTTAAGTAATAACTTTATTTTAACGAGCTCAGGACCTATGCCCTAAAAATTCGTAGATTTAGGGATGCGGGACGTGTCCGCACAGCTAAATGGTGCAAGCTAATTATGTCACTGAGGAATTTCCATTATAGCTGATCATGTTTGCGTAGCACTGCTTTATCAGTTGCTTCACCAGCTTCAGGGAATCCCAAAAGGATTAAAATTCGATCACCCATTTGCTTCGCTTTGGCATGTTGCTAAGCGTTTGGGGTCTCTTTCCACCGGGGCACGGAAGCAAATATCCTCGCAGTGGTCTCAGAACCCTCCATAAACAAGAAAAAAAGCGGATATTAAGATGTTTTATATCTTTTTCGGAGCTGACTGTTATTTTAAGCAATGTTGGATGGTTCGGAATTGCTGAAGTATGTTTACGAACGCACCAATGATTATGGTTTAACTGGCTTCACGTCCATGCTGCTGCACAACTTTCTCATTCTTCTTTATCGTACTTTAGCCCGTCGCCTAGTTAGGTGACATTCGTTTAACTCACGTTAGTGCAGATCACGCTTAGTTCATGGGATAACTGTACACTGTGTGCCTGTCGCTCTGGCGTGTCCGCTTTAGGAGTATTTTGCACCATGACATTTGGTTTTGAATGTGATGGTTTCAGATGAATTATCCGATTAGCAGATGGCTCCGGCTTCCTAAATTTTTGTACCAGGGACGTTTTGGGCAGACAGGTCTTTTAACAGTCGCAGTCGAAAATGTGAGGAAAAGGAAAATGCTCTTAAAATCTTTACTGTACATTGGAAACAGCTGAACATTCGTGTTGAATATTCAGCTGAGATACAGCTTTTATCTTACTGGTATTGCAGTTTAAACCTAAACAGGCAAACTGAGAGTTAAGAGTGGTAACCAGAGTATATGCAGATCCCATCAACGTTTGTATATTGAGCACTAAGTTTATCATCCGATCATCCAGGTTGTTTTTCTGTACACTTTTAAAGCGGGTGGAACTTTGTTTGGCTTGTTCGACAATTTTACACACGTAGCATACACCAGGCATGTTTTCATCAATTAGGATCGAAGTCGCCTTCGGCGTCAATGATTTGTCACATTTTGCGTGACACGTGTACAGCAGGTGCGATACGTGACAGATTTGACCTTACCACTCACTGCTTTCTCACAGATGGCGCATGTTTTAGGAATACCAGATCGTTCCATTTTAACGTAGTCAACCAACATTACAAAGAACAGCGGAAAAATCGATATGGCTGACATTGGTTAGTGCGGTAATATTTGGAGTTTGACGGAAAGTGACAAGTTATATGAATATTTTGTCACTCGAATTAGCCGCGAATTTGTCAGTCTCCGTTGAGAAAATTGGTGTGAAATTGATTTCACCTTAAGTATTTCTTCGATGACTTTCCGGCAGTGGTGAACACCGATATGTTGATCTAACAGCATAAACACAAAAGCGATGCAAATGAACGAACGAACAGCAGAAGGTCCACGGTTGATGCACAATCTACGACACGTCGTAGATTGATAATTTTTGTATGAGTAGATCCGTCGTACCATAATTTTAACAAAACCAAAACCAAAATTTTGGTTTTATTCATAAACATGAATTTTCAGAAATTACAATAATTTCCCCAAAAATTAAAAAAATGACTGACATATCCCGAAAACAAGTTTCAATTTGTCAGCTGAACGATGATCCTTGTCTGTCTTGATTGATAAATTTCACACATGATTAAGTTTATTAACAATTGCAGTATCGAAACATTTTAAGGGCAAAGTTTCACTGCAATTCTCGATATGTCGTACTTCGTTTAAAAGTGCTAGTCCGAAATTGACCTCAGTTGATATGAAAACATTTGATAGATAGATATCAGATAGATATCCAAAAAATCACACCGAATGGATAAAAGGTATAAACTTTATATCAAAAAGTATTGGAGCTGATTATAATCCAACCGAACGTCACTTACAACAATTATGTAGTAGTGATATGTTTTCAAAATATTACATTGTCTACACCACCAGCTTGTGCATTTCTTGAAATGTGGCAAACCGCGGCATGCACATAGGTAATCAGCTATATTACAAGTTCCACCTTTCCGCATTGAGAGTCGCCGATACATTTAAGAAGTCGGTTTCTGCTTACTTTGAAATGCTCATCGAGAAACGTATGTTACCTCTCCCTAAGTAATGGTAATCATTCAAACTTTGCACGCATTTACTGCTAAATAACTTGAAAACACTGTATTATTACTTGGTAAATATTTAACTATATTATACGTAAAACCACATTGAATACTTGACGGTGATTATAAATTTTGTAACCAATAATTTTATCGTGTTTTCCATATATTCATATTATTATAAATTTAGTTTTTAAGAATACTTTATTCCACTAGTGTTTGAATCACAAAACTTTGTTACCTTCAAGCGAATTATTTCTAACGAGGCGAATAAATTGATTTTTGCGAAGTCGGTGAAATAATTTGGATGATAGAAAATCGATGCATAAAATCAACAGTAGGTTCCACTTCGTGTTTTATCAATATTTTCTGCAAAAACAATTGAAAACAATGACGATGTTTTCATACAAAGAAGCTGTATATAGCGCAACACTTTTCTGTGGCATTCATGATGCTCATATACACAAGATGCATTTTAAATTATATTTGTAATGACTAATATCCCAATTTACTGAAGGGGTTAGAGTTGATGATGCATTTTTGAATCGTTATTTAACAAAAAATTATTTTGTCTATTTGCCAGAGATGGTAATGAACGTGAGTCTTTGTAGGAAACTTCGAGCGAGTAACAATGCTCTGTGTAATATGTGTAATATGGTTTAACTCAATTTGGCACTCTACAAAATTTCTGTTTTATAATCCAACAAATTATCCACCGGTAAAATCCGTATTGTTAGCAAACGTTTATCAGTATAGATCATATCTATATCTTTACTTTATATTTCCCGGTTTCACATATTCCTTATTGCAATACCTAATATATATATCCAGGTTCAATTAGTTCCTGTAGTGTATTTTGTTTCATTAGTAGGTTATACTGCAGTGATTGGGATAGCTTTTCATCTTCGAGATTCTCCACCATTAAATTTTAACAAAGTATCTTTCTAGTTGCGTGACTATACAGTCTGATTTTTATGGAAGAAACCACCCGTACCATAACGATCAACGCCGAACTCTGCATAACCATGGGATGTTAAAAATTAAAATGTACAGTGGAACCCACCTAAAACAAACTCGCTTTCAACGAATTTCCGGTTTGAACGAACACACCATGATTTCCCAAATAAATTCCTTCTTTGTAAGCCTATTTTAAACATTTGTATAACGAATCTGTTCGTTAAGAATCTCGCCTATTACGAACACTGTACACGTTCCCGACAGCTACGTTTGTTCAATAAAGTTCATACATACAACGAACTCGCTTTGTCTTGCCTTTAACCCACAATGCTCCGTCAAGAGTGGCCTGCAGTGCGCTTAGAATAAAACTGACAGCTTGGCGAGACACAGGCAGCCTGGCCTACAGTGTGCTAACTGACTCTCACGCACGCACAAGAAAATCACGTGAATTCTCTGTGACTACTAGCTCCGTCTGTGAAAGTTGCCGGGAGTGCTCTTGATCTCTGCAGGAGATTTTTAGGATAGAAGGAAGAGACGTCGAAAAAGAACTTGAATTTGTGGAGAGAGAGATCGAGGCGGTGGCGAAGTCAAAACTTAAACAAAAGAGTATCGCCAGCTACTTCAGGAAAACGTGAGATTGGACTGTCAGTGTGTGTGCAAGATGATTTTACTACTTCGTTTTATAATAAATTTACTATTATTAACATGAAATTTAAATGGATTACACGCATGCAGAAACACACAAAGGTGAGACATTCTTCGCTTCTTCATTGTTTACACGTGTACAGAAAAACGGCGGCAAAATCCCATGTATGACAATGAGTTTTACTTGCAACGAAATCTGCTTTTAACGAACATTTTACTCTCTCCTTAGCGATTCGTTTTACCCGGGTTCCACTGTACTTGTATACAACAAGATAAGCAGTTAGAATACGCATATACCGTTTAATCGAATTGCTTATCTAGTTTTATATGCATATATTTTATTGTTTACCATCGTATGGTTATTGTTAAGCTTGTTGCAATTGTAGAAGAGGAAGACTTGCGTTCATCTAATGAAGAGTTCAAATGTTTATTCTGTTAGTGTGAATTAAAAGCACATATGTGTACATTCATAATCAATATGTAAAATTGTTTCTAGCGGTGAACAATAATTGTGACATGTTAAAAATTACGATGTTAGATCATCGTGAGTCTAAATTTGTCAATTGTTCTTGTAAATGAAATTTGCCCACCAAAACACAACAATATTTTCTTACCCGACTACACTACGACGTAAGCATTACTGCAAACAGAACCACGTAGTTCGAAGGGTTAATTTTTTTTCAAAAATTGGAGAGAATAATTCTTCATTTTGTGCCACATAACAAGCAATTATTTCTTCAGAAATTCTGAGTGATTCGCAATCATCGTGTAGACAACATCGTTTATCTGAGATATATAGCCTGTGTTTTTATTAACCCGAATAACATTTTCGAATCAATATATATAATGATAAATGGTTTAGAATTTGTATTTGATATTAAATTATAAACAATAATTTGTGTACACATTTCGATAGCGAAATTACTATTGCGCCCGCTTAGCTATCTTTTTTATTGCAAATGTTCCAGCTAGTTCATCATTTATTTTGTTTTATAAACTGGTGATGAACCCTTATTTTTCAAAACATTCGTATCCACCAAACACAGGCTCTGATTGCATTCCTTACAGGGACGAAAACATATTTAAGCTTAAAGAGAATGCATTTTATACTTGGATTGCGAAAAAGAGCAACTTGGATGTGTACTTTCATTCAGTTGCGAAGTAAAACCTTGTCTTGTGTTCATGGTTAAATTGAACGCGACAAAATATGAAGTACTGGTTAGTTATGACGAATTCGCAGCATTTTTGTTTCTTTTCAATAAAAGCAAATGTTTCCTTCTAATTAAATGCTTAAAAATTGTCTCTAGGATACAGCGCAATACCTGCTCATATATTTTTAATAGATGCGCACCATGGAACTAAACCCACACGGGTGCAGCTTAATGAAGAAGATCAGATTATGAAGACAAAGATTCCATCAAATTTCTTTGCAGCAAAAGGATTCAACATTTATTCAACATTTAGATATACGTAATGTATCGACGAATTTGATAACATAAGCAAACTTAAAACAATTTAAACATTAATGTAAATAGAATTAAAGCGATTAATTTGAAAATGTAGACGTTTATTCCTCATATCCGTAGCTATGTGCACCACAAGATCGTTAATGGAATTATTTTAGGCTACCAACACGATATTTATCATCAACATTTAGAATAGTACGTCAATGTCTTATCTTGTTACTGTTGCGTGCGAACTTTTGGAAAGTAGAGGGATCGTTCCTATTTTATGAGGCAAACTCGATTATACATTATCATTTATTTTAAATGAATGATTAACCCAATAATGTTAAAAACGAAAGTCGATTTTATTCCATAATAAAATTAAGATTATTAAAAATTAGAATAAACTTATTTGATCACATCCTTCTATTTCTACACGACTGCTTCTCAAGAAACAGTTTTTTTTGATATATCGATCCACTTTTCGTTGAGTGCGACATTGAGCATCCAAATTTCTTAGTCTCTAACAGAAAATATGAATTTACTATGTTTCGTCAACCTGCTTACATTCGACAAAAACAGTTTTGCTTTCAGCTAATCTCAACGTATTTGTTAACCGACACTAAGTGAAAAGATAAAGAAATCCAGGTGTAAATTACGCACTAATTACGACTAAGCATATGCACACCGTACGAGATTGGAATTTCAGGGCCAGTGAAGATGTGTCCATCATGAAAAAATTATTCCACAGCTTAAAACCGTGATTGTAAGCTTCAAGCATTTGCATCGCACATACACACACACACACACACCATAACTGGCTTCGTTCTATTTGTCTTATTTGATGAAAACCGTTTTTTACGTTTAGCAATTATTGACATACTTTATGGAAGAAAACTCAGTTTATTATGAAAGCATGAAATTTCTTCCCACTTTCGGAGTTTCTTCACATTAGGATTACAAAATAAGCTCATTCGCCCGATATCTTTAGAAAAATTCCCTCATCATGCCAATTCACTTCAAAATTTTATTCATTTTATATGATTGTGATTTGATCGAAATCGTGCAATACACTCAATTTTCTTTCTTGCCTTGGTACCAACAAAACTTTTAGGTCGTCGACATTTATTTCAAATCAACAATAAGCGTAAGGAACTTTCAACCTCCTGTCTGTGTGCAATTAAACTCCCACTGGTTAGTTGAACCTTTTCGCAAAATGTCAAGGAACACATCTATCAATGGGAAAATGTTTAAAAAATGAGCGAAAAATGCATTTTCACATTATCAGCTAATTCAATATTCCAAGTGACTATTTTTTTACGAATCCTCGCTAAGGTCAATTATAGTCGAGTAAAGGTTAACCCATTTTATGGATAATTCGCCATCACACAATTAAACCTGCGCTGATTTCCAGTGTTGACATCAGGTTTTCCTTTTTATTTTAGTAGCTGAAAACATTTTGTAATAGTGCATAAACCATCGTTTACTTAATTTTTCGGTTACTATTTTTCTATGCAGTTTTGTGGATAATGTATAAAATTGGACTCATAAAATTCAGGGTTATAATCGCGCTCATTAGATTGAAAATTATTACCGGCCGGTGGATTATTTTTTATATAATATAGCCATTGTAAAATTGAAATTTTACTTAAATTTATACTTAAACGTGTTGGTTATTTGTCTAGCATCAATCTTTCTTTAATTAGCATATATATGACATCAAGGTTATGAAGGGTTCAATGTAAATATAACCATTACCTTTTAGTAACTGTGATTTTTAACGTGGAAATATTGGCTTTTTTGAGTTTTCGATAACTAGAGCAGCGAGTGTAGATGTTAGATACAATCTAACGAGCGAAGCTGGCTAGTAAAAAGAGGTTACTGCTAAACCAAAAACGAAATAAATGTCCTAACTGGTTGATGTGACACTAAAAATAGTGTTGTGTTGTTTTAAGTTGGTCTAAAATTTGTAACCTTTAAGCAAATCGTAAACTAATAAATGTCAGGACATACCTGATTCCACTATTTCCAAATAATTAATGGAAGCAGAATATAGGTACTACCTTTATTATCGCAACAGCTATGCAATTAACTAGGCTTTTTAAGATCAATGGAAAATAAGTGTTGTAAGGCAATAAATTACTAATATTAAAAACCTTCGGATTTATATGATATCCGGTACATTTTTGCTCTTGAAATCGTGAAACATTTTAATTAGCAAAGAAATTCTCGCCCCGATAGTGCACGCTGCTCGTGAATACAAAAACTGTCGAAAATTGGTTCATAAAAGGAAAATAAAGTTAGGCTTTATGGAATTTTTTCAACCTAATTTGTGTGTTCCACACTACTCGAAAGACCAACTGAAATAAATTTGTTAACATCCATTTGATTCTGGGAATGATAGGGATGGTGTTTTTATTTTAAAAATTCATATGCTAGTTGAGTTTTCTGGACAATAAAAAGATCCTTCCATTTTATATTTTTAAAATTGAACACGGGTGGCAACAGTTCATTAACAGTTCACATGCCTATTTTCATCAGGTCGCTTGAGGTTTTATTCCGATTGATATTGCACATTTAAACAAAACATTTCTCCAAATTCTGACCATCAACTCGATCAATCATGTGACCGCTCTGATTCTAGAAGTGTGCCGGCTTCTTTGGTTAATCGAGAACTAAAAATTCAAACATTCCATTTTTGCTGAACTGTCTCACTACCCGGTTAGCGAAGCAAAGGCTGTTTCTCCGTCGTCGCTTCGCGGCGTTAAATAACGCGTCTGACATTTGAAACAACATCATGTATGTTCGTTTTTACGTTTTTCTTCAATTTTGTGGTGAAATTTAGTTTGATTGCTAATAATTTGTGGTACACAAATAAAGCCATTTTCAACTTATTTTACAAACTCTATGGGTGCAAGCGGTTATTGCACCTTTTATCTTTTGTTTTCATTCAAATCATTCCGCGTATTGAATATGTGAATATTTAAATCTAATGATAGTCGTACGCATCCTTATCCAACAGTGGCATACAAGCGCTCCTTGTTTAGATTTCATATCTCTTTAGAAAACGTCTTTGTACCGCATTTTCGGTCTGCCCAATGGTCCACTTCCTGATTGCAACTGACCACAGCGTAGATCTTTTGGAATACGACCATTTTGCATTTTATAGACGTGGCAAATCCACCGCAGGCGGCGCTGTCGTAGTAGGGTGAACATGCTCTATAGACCAGCTTTTGAAAGCAATTCAGCATTAGTTGAGTTTTCTGGACAATAAAAAGATCCTTCCATTTTATATTTTTAAAATTGAACACGGGTGGCAACAGTTCATTAACAGTTCACATGCCTATTTTCATCAGGTCGCTTGAGGTTTTATTCCGATTGATATTGCACATTTAAACAAAACATTTCTCCAAATTCTGACCATCAACTCGATCAATCATGTGACCGCTCTGATTCTAGAAGTGTGCCGGCTTCTTTGGTTAATCGAGAACTAAAAATTCAAACATTCCATTTTTGCTGAACTGTCTCACTACCCGGTTAGCGAAGCAAAGGCTGTTTCGGAGTTAAATGCGCGTTTGACAATTTGAAACATCATGTCGAGATTTCTTCGTTACTTTTTTTCTCAATTTTTGGTGGTGAAATTAGTTTGATTGCTAATAATTTATGTACTACAAATAAGCCATTTTCAACTTATTTTACAAACTCTATGGGTGCAGTCGGTTATTGGCACCTTCTAAATCTTTTGTTTTTCAACCGTATTGAATATGTTGCATATTTGAAATCTAATATGGGTCGTACCATCCTTATCCAACAGTGGCATACAAGCGCTCCTTGTTTAGATTTCATATCTCTTTAGAAAACGTCTTTGTACCGCATTTTCGGTCTGCCCAATGGTCCACTTCCTGATTGCAACTGACCACAGCGTAGATCTTTTGGAATACGACCATTTTGCATTTTATAGACGTGGCAAATCCACCGCAGGCGGCGCTGTCGTAGTAGGGTGAACATGCTCTATAGACCAGCTTTTGAAAGCAATTCAGCATTAG
>JACCGJ010025939.1:0-34568 GCA_013407085.1 Atriophallophorus winterbourni | reverse complement strand
TATATATCCTCATTATTTGCACGTGGATTACGAATCAACTCACAAGCAGACTGTATTTCCGAACCCGCTAAAAGAATTACTAAACAACAAAAATTAGTTCTAAAAATGGGGAACTGGAACGCCTAATCCATGATTCGAGGACTTTATGACGACCTCTCGTATATCAGAGGCGTAAGAAAATCAGCTGTGATTAACATTGGGCTAAAGAGTCTGAATGTCGACGTGGCTGCTAAGCAAGAGACCCGATTACCAGACAGTGGTATACTAACAGAATGTGGTTACACATTTTTTGGAAAGGATGGGGTTCTGATGAGCATCGACTGCATGAAGTAAGGTTTGCTGTGCGAAACGACTAACTAATATCAGCAGAACCGAGCAGCAGTTGGAGCGAACGGATTTTGACTCTAAATCTGAAGTGCATTACTGGTACCATAACGTTGGTCAACGTATATGCACGGACGCTCTCTGCGTCACCTGCTTAAAAAGACGCTTTTTATCATAACAGTGCAACAGTGCTGAACAACGTGCCACAAAGAAATTGTGCAGTGGTATTGAATGATTTCAATGCCAAAGTTAGTGCAGATTTAAAGTGCAAACCTAATTTATCTGCGCCATTTTCAAACACTCTCACAGCCGAAATCAGCAAGACATCCCTACTCGAATCGAATTGAGAAAACTGGGAATCGATATAAAGCTGCATATGCCGAGTCATACTTTCAACTTTCCGTCCGAAGAAAGCTTAAACGTGCGACTTGTTCAAAGCAACTGCTTCTGAGATGACTGCTGTATTGGATGAGAAACTTTCAGCATTACTAATGTTCAAAGGTATCCCAAGAGATGAAAACGTACGAATTCTAAGTTTAGGTAGAAATAAGGTCCAACAGACTGCAAGAGGATGCGCAAATGACTATTGAACTGAAATTAGCCTGAATATATAAAAAGCTGCGGATACTAGAAATTTTTGCTGTATGTATAATAAGATCAAGAGAGCCAATGGTTCGAACAAACTTAAAACGGCTCCCATTAAGTCTGTATCTGGTAACCGGATTATCGACAAAACTCAGCAGAAGGAGAGATGGTAAAAGAATTTTCATCTTTCTCCTCTAGGGACAGTACGGTTTTAGCGCATGTACTTGAAAATTTCCAGCGGTTGCCAACCATTGAATATCTAGTTACCCCCCTAATTCTGATGAGTTCAATAGGGCAATCGACAGCTTAGCGAATGGGAAGGTCCCTGGTGACGACAGAATTCCACCTGAGCTCATTAAATGCTCCAGAGGAGCATTATTATAACCTCTTCACTATTTGCTTCTTCAGTGCTGGCGGGAGGAGTGTATCCCACAAGAGATGCGAGAAACAAAGATCATCACGCTATTTAAGAATAAGGGAGATAAAGGCGACTGCAACACTTACAAAGGAATCTCTTTTCAGACTGTTGTAGGCAAATTGTTGGCTAAAGTCTTACACATCCCGATACAAGTTTTAGCTCATAGAATTTATTCCGAATCTCAATATGGCTTTCGCAAGGGAAGATCAACCGCTGACATGATCTTCTCCATGATACAACTTCTAGAAAAGTGTCGGAAACATTGTATGCCATCATACGATGTATTTATTGATTTATCGAAGGCATTCGACTGTCACAAGGAAGGTCTTTTCAAAATGCTTTATCTAATTGGCTGTCCCCGACGCTGCTCAAACTCGTTATTTCGTTCCACTCAGGCATGAATGGCATAGCCCATTTTAACGGTTACCATTTAGAATTCTTTGAAATTCACCGAGGCGTTGAAAAATGGTGTGTTCTTGCTCCAACACTGTTCGGCATTTTCTTTGCTCTGCTCCTGAAGCACGCTTTTAGGACAAGGACAGAAGGCATTTACCTGCGCACGAGAAGTGTTGGCAAAATCAAAACTCAAGATGTGCTAATCCGTGACCTGCTGTTTGTCGACAATACAGCCTTTATTCTACACTCCAAAGAGCACCTCCATTCGCTAATGGACTGTTTATCGTCAGCATGTAAAGACTTTGTGCTAACAAGCAGCATAGGCAAGAACAAATTCCTTTGTCAAGGAACTGTGTCGCCTCCCATCAACAATGTTAGAAACTATCGGCGTGAAACAGTACATCATTTCACATACCTTTGTTCTACCATTGTGGATAACGTCTTGCTAGACACGGAGATTGATAAGCGGATCGGTAGAGCAGCTGTCATTTTGTCCCGATTGATCTATCGTGTTTGCGGAAACCGCAAGTAGACTGTAAAGAAAAAGATGATGGTGAACAGTGAGGGCGAACGAAATGCTTCACTATGCGGCAGTGAAACCTAGAGCACCTACCTAAGGCATGTATGAAAACTGAATGCTTTCCATCTGCGAGGCATCCTTCGCATCTTAAAAATAATGTGTATGGAAACAGTGACTAATTCTGAAAGGCTTTTTAAAAGCTAATCTACAGATAATGTTCACCCTATTGCGAAACCGCCGCCTGTGGTGGATGGTCATGTCTACAGAATGGAAAATGTTCGGATTTGAAAAGATTACCCTTATGGTATGTTGCAATTAGGAAATCGACTATTGGAAAGAACACACTTGCGGTACAAAAAGTTATTGAAGCTTTTGGCAATGACATGCAAATTACGAACAACTCGCTCTTGACTGCTCACATTGGAGGCATTGCGGAAAGCGTCGTCTGCAAGCTGGGGAGGAGCAGAAACAGCTCTTAGCTGCAAAACGCAGATCCCGCAACAGTGTGCAAATGATGGACTAAAGTCTAGTTCTGACTTTCGCTGCCAGCGCAGTGGGAAAGATTGTTCCTCCCAAAAAAGACAGTTGAGTCATTCAGTCAAAAATCACAATTGCGATTAAATAACAACATACTAATCGCTGACGGTGCATAAGATTGCTCTTACGAATTCGATCGCAAACGTCTCAGCTGTTCTTGAGATTTTTCAGCTAACACTTCGTGGAACGTAGATAAGAACCGTGTAAAAACTGTTCTTTATTAGGGCTATATTCGTTCGCTTGTGCAAATAATTGAACAATTTACCATCATATAGCAACCTCTATTAAATTGGTTGAGATATGTTCCGTTCTCCAGTTTCCAAGTCACGAGGTCAATCGAGATCAAACACTGCTATCTTTGCTAACATATATTACCGTGTTTATATGGGGTTCAGGACAAACAAAACAGCATCAAGCAGATTTGTCTAACAGTTTCTTGTAATTCACTGAACCTGGTCTTACTGTCTCCACCTGGGGACGGCAAACATCCATGGAGATGTGAGCACCACATACATTGATCAATAAATATAACTATACACAGCAAATAGCGTTCACCCACGAATCCTGCAATAGAAGAGATCGTCAATTGGTAAGATGCGTCTATTGCGCACATGACGAGAAACTGAACACGGGCTAACCCGTTAAAATTAACGTTCATTGTACTGATCACTTTTGCACGACCTTGACTAATATAGCTAAGTAACTGCCGACGTGTCTCATCTCCTCGTATTTCTAAAAATGTCGTCGATTGAATTGTTTTTATTTACCTCTTCAAAAGAACGAATCGTTACAGGTTCGTGATCGTCTTCATCATTCGCTTTTACCCATTATACTCCTCTGCTCTGCATATAAGTCGGAAGCTCGTGAATATCACTTGATAACTAATCGATATTATATGGTGCACAACCTTAGAATATCATATGAAAGAGACGTATATTGGCGACGTGAGTCGACCCGAGAAGGTCAAAAAACAAACTTTGCAGATAGTGAAAACAAGTCGCTAACACTGAATAATACAATAATCGTAAAAGCTGGTTACTTAAGGTCGGTGCACCACGGAAAAGGTGCACATTAGAATAAAAATGAAGTTAACATGAATGAAACATGATTTCAAACAAAATGTGTTCAATATTTTATTCAACGTGAAAGTGAACTATATTTTATATTTATTTAACCCGAGAAACATATAAATTTTGCTTCTGTGACAATAAAGGATTAATGGATTTGGAATGAAATAGAAGGGAAAATTCGGTTATTTCCGATCGATTCACAACTGAACTATAGCAAATGTAGCTCACAATAGAAATTCGGTGTTTAAACATGACTCACTCATGGCTGAGATGATAAAATATATTTGTTTTATAACTCAACTCAATAGAATCTTTTACAATTTTATTAGAAAATTTAACTTTTCTATATAGTTGTGTTGTGGTGCTCACATCTCCAGTCCTTACACACCACTACCGGTTTCTGGCTGTTTGCCGTCTCCAGATGGAGATAGTAAGATCAGGAACAGTGAGCCTTGAAACAGTGGTAACTTGGTAAACAATGTTATACTTGTATGCCACTGTTGTATAGGGTTCTTACAAAGAACCACGATGTTTAAATACAGAATCACAAAGTGATTCATCGCTAAGCGCTTGAGACAAAACTTAAAGACCAATATTTTGTGGTACTCACATCGCCATTCCTTACACACCGCTAACGGTTTCTGTCTGTTTGCCTTCGTAGTTTTAGTTGTTCGGAACAATGGTTTGTTCGTCTATAACGTATCTCCACCAAGTATTCGAAAGCAATTTTCTGATTTCGCACACACATTCATTTCTAGATTCCAGGAGTCCTCATTGATGAAGCTGATAAAATAACGAAAATCTATGATAAATAAGGGTCATAGCAAGAGAAGATGTTCCAGTTGAATTTATTTAATTGGAAATTTATCACAATTCACTTGCCATATGTATATATTTACCCTTCAGATGCTGTCGTCAACCAGCATCTTAGCTTGTAAATCTATCCGCTCATCTACAACTTTCAGTGTTAATACCCAAAAATGTGAAAACAGTGTCATCCGACTCGATGTACATTTTTGTGGGATATGTACGGCATAGCTTTTTACCCGCATATTATTTATGATTCAGCAATGCTCGATTATGTACAACAGAACTGTACGTTGTGAAGAACAGCTATTGACAATGCAGAAATAGTGTTCTATCCACGAAATCATAGACGTCGAAGTAACAGCTGAGCTTAAACATTTTTTATAGCCTAATCTATTACGGACTCGCGGGTGCAAACTTTTAGCATTCTTCCACCTTTTCGATTTGGATGATCATGATCTGACGTTTCATATATGAGATGACTGGAAACCAGACACCGCGGACGTGCATCGTTTTTGGGTAAACTTCATAAAAAATCTGTGTGATGAAATAAAACTACATTCCAAATTTGTGCCGAAGACAACGAAAAACGATTTACTTTCACATTGAGAAGCTGTACACGGAAGTGGATTAAGATACGCAACGATGCATGGAGAAACTATATCCAGAATCCGATGGCATATAATTGGGAATCATATCGTCTGTTGTGGAACAAGGTCACCTCTCTTATCACCGAGGACAAGCAGTTTCATCAGGCAAGACTACTGACCATAATGTAGTGGAACCCCAAAGTCCTGTACCAGATTGTTAAAACCACATCAAAAATTAAGCCAGGAATCTCAGCACTACGCACATCTCATGGTTTAACTACGACTGCGTCCGAAGCTGCCGAAGTTCTTGCAGGTTACTACTGCAAAGTTTTTAGTCCCAAGGAATCAGTGCATCTAACGCCGCTTTCGATCGGCTTTTCCGATGAAATACTAAACGAAATCTCCATAAACAATGAGTGTGTCAGGCTCAGACTTCTTCGTTTGAATACCGCAAAGTCACCAGGAGCAGATGGAGTCACTCCTTTTATCCTCGAACAATGTGCATCCTCATTGTGTGGTCCACTCAGCACGTTATTCCAAATTTCGCTCAAAAATAGTACCCTTCCAGCGGAATGGAAATCTGGCATCATCACACCAATCTACAAGGGCGCTAATTGATCACATGCTGCGAACTATAGACCAGTTACGTTTTGCCAGTAATTTCTTAAGTGTTAGAGAGTTTAGTAGCGGAAATAATCACAAATCACTTCAAAACCAATAGACTGCTTGCGACTAAACAGCACGGTTTCAGGAAATATCAATCATGTCTATCTAATCTCTTGCACACCTTAAACGACTGGACTGTCTGTGTCAACAATGGTTACTCCATCCACACATGCTTTTTAGACATGTCAAAGGCTTTTAACCGCGTCAATCATAATATTTTAATCGAGAAACTTGAATTGCACAGGATAACAGGAAAACTTCTTGTTTGGCTAGAAAACTATTTACGCGACAGGAGTGCTCAAGTCAGAGTTGACGGCGCCTTATCGAAATCATTTAAAATTACGAGCGGCGTGCCACAGGGTTCGGTCGTCGAAACGATTTTTTTATCTACGCAAACGACATTCCCGAGCGTGTTAAATGCAAGATTATGCTATTTGCAGACAATATCAAGCTTTGGAGAAGCATACGTACAAATGACGACTGTGAAGTTTTGCAGAAGGATCTAAACACATTGCACGATTGGTCTCTGAGAAACAAACTACCCTTCAACTTCCAAAAATGCAAGGTGTTAAACATTGGAAACACCGTGAACTACAACTACAATATTGGGTCTCACCAACTCATCTGGCCAACTGAAGATAAAGATTTGGGTTCAAGTCTGAAGACTTCACTGCAGTGCAAAGCGGTATACAAAAATGCGTCACAAATATTGACGTTATTGAAACGAATTTTCGGCAGATTCTCGAATCAGTCAGTAACCCGTATCATTAACACCTAGCTGAAACCAGCGATCGAGTACGCTGTTCAGGCTTGGTCACCCTGGATTTAGAAAGTCATCAATCTTATGCAGCGTATTTACCACCAAACCACAAAGCTTGTACCCGGACTAGCTGCTGAACCATATAGAGAACGTTTGAAGAGTCTCAATCTTCTAGACTTTCGCTGTTGTCGACTAAGAGGTGACCTCATACTGATGTACAACATTATCAACGTCCCTAACCATCCCTTGTCCAAACTTATCACACGCTCGACACACAGTGCCAGTCGCAAACTTGAACTAACATTGCTTATTCCCAATTCAAGACTGAACTGTAGGAGATATTCGTATGCTGTACGTGTAAGCTTCACATGGAACACTCTCCCCTCCATTGTTACACACTCAGCCAACCTGTATAATTTTAAAGCTAATTTGGACAAATACTTGAGAGAAAACGCAAATTTTGATACGATTTACGCTACATGATTTTCCCTGTTCTTCTTTTTTATTCTTTATAACTCATAACTCCATCCTATCGTTATTGTTAATTAAATGCTTTTTACACCATTACAACATTGAATCACTTTGATTAGGCAGCGCTAAACCAGTCTTGGTTTGTGTCCTATGGGGAAGCATGCAAATGAGCATTTTGATTTCGATAATGGGTTTGTTGTTGCTCTCCTTCTGTCAATGTTGATAATAAAAGTAGATCATAATCGCATGAATTTTCACGTTGGAACTTGAAAGATTATCTGCAGACACTGTGTAACACTCATGTTCGAGATTGGATAAAGCAGACAATGCTTTTGGCTGTTCAACATAGGTTACCTGAAAACATTCGAATTTATAATGTACAGCTGAATTATTTCAATCGATGTAAATGATTTTGGAGAGACTGCTCACCAGATGTCGGACTGAAGAGCATGTATCCTCACTCGATTATGTTGTTCATTAATATTCGACAAGTGTCAGTGTAACCTAAACGACCCGGCTACCAGCTTCCGTTTGACCTATCTCAATTAAGCGTTGGATAACTGTTTTCCAGACTAACACATTTGTGTAGCTTTGTTTATCCGACCAATCCAGAAGGAGACAGTAAAATCTTTTGTGGTTGCCCAACCGAACATACAACCGTCTCCGGTCATTCGATCAGATACGGTGTAAGCTTGAACCGATTAGATCCTTGTTATATTTAGTCTTGATATGTCACCGCAAACGTATTACGACTGCTCAAAATTGAATAGCTAAATGCGTCTTACAGCGCTGGAATGGAGAGTTCCAGATGGTAATGTTCAAGAGAAATCAGCACACCTCCCATTTTTTTAAAAGCGATTTGTGTCATTTCTGACCACAAACAGGTGGCATCTTTCTACATCCTTTCGTTTAACGGATATTATTGCTTGCGCATCCTTTTTATTAATTCACTAAATTGACTGATTAGTCTGATAAAAAAAAGTAAAATGGAGGTATTCAACAAAATACTTGAAAATAGTGAACAATCCTCTTGGGTTTTCCCAACAAGAGTAGCAATACAAGCGTAATAAAATTGAAAGGATTAAAACAAAATTGATCATTCAAATAAATGAATGACACGTGTTAATACTCAAAACGTTTGTTCAAAATTTTGTTGGCACGCGATTAAACAACAACATACTAATCGTTGACGGTGCCTGAGATTGCACTTACGAATTCGATCGCAAACGTTTCAGCTGTTCGTGAGAGTTTTCAGCTAAGCCTAAGTAAAACGTAGCAAGGAAGCGTTTAAAAACTGTTCTTTATTCGGACTATATTCGGTCACTTGTGCAAATAACATGATCTATAATTAAACAATTTACCACCATAGAACAACCATTTTTTAAATTGGTTGAGATAGCTTCAGACGTTCCGTTCTTCAGTTTCCAAGTCATGAGCCTAATCGAGATCACACACTGCTATCTTTGATAAGGTATATTACTGTGTTTATATAGGGTTCAGGACAAACAAATCAGCATCGGGTATCGCGCACATTTGTCGATAATTTCCTGGTTATTCCCTAAAGCCAACTTTCCAAAGCAAATAGAGATCACCAACGAATCCTGCAATAGAAGAGATCGTCAATTGGTAAGATGCGTCTATTGCACACATGACAAGGAACTGAACACGTGCTAACCCGTCAATATTAACGCTCATCGTAATGATCACTTTTGCACGACCTTCACTAATATAGCTGAGTAACTGCCGACGTTTCTCATCTCCTCGTATTTCTAAAGATTTCGTAGATTGGATCGTTTTCATGCGGTTCTTCAAAAACACGAATTGTTGCTAATTCGTGATCGTATTCGTCATTTGCTTTGACCCTCCATGCTCCTCTGCTCAGCATATAATTTGGAAGCTCGTGATTATCACTAATCGATATCATATGGTGCGCAATCTGAGCACATCATGCACCTTAGCTGTATATTACCGATGTGAGTCGACCCGAGAAGGTAAAAAACAAGCTTTGCATTTAGTCAAAACAAGTCGCTAACACTGAATAATACAATAATCGTGAACTCTGGTTACTTAAGGTCGGTGCACCACGGAAAAGGTGCACATTTGAATACAAAATGTAGTTAACATGAATGAAACATGATTTCAAACAAAATGTGTTCACTATTTTATTCAACGTGAAAGTGAACTATATTTTATATTTATTAAACCCGAGAAACATACATTTTGCTTCCGTGCCAATAAAGGTATTAATGGATTTGAAATGAAAGAGAAGGGTATATATTGGTTATTAACGATCGACTCAGCACTGTACTGAAGCAAATGTTGCTCACAGGAGAAATTCGGTGTTTCGAACATGACTCACTCATGGCTGAGATGATAAAATATATTTGTTTTATAACTCAACTCAATGAAATCTTTCACAATTTCAGAATCGTGTACGTTCTCTATATACTTGTGTTGTGGTGCTCACATCTTCAGTCCTTACACACACCAACCGTTTTCTGGCTGTTTGCCTTCTCCGGATGGAGAGAGTGAGATAAGGTTCAGCGAGCCTCGAAACAGTGGTAATTTGGTGACCAATGTTATACTTGTATGCCACTGTTGTATAGGTATCTTACAAAGAACCACGATGATTAAATACAGAAACACAAAGTGATTCATCGCTGAGCGCTTGAGACAAAACTTAAAGAACAATGTTTTGTGGTGCTCACATTTTTATCTGCATATTATCTATGATTCAGTGTTGCTCCATTATGTACAACTGAACTTTTCCTTGTGAAGAACAAGCTATTGACAATGCAGAAATATTGTTGTTTCCAGTAAATCATAGATGCCGAACTAACAGCTGAGCTAAATGAAAATGACTCTAAACATAGTAGCAAAGAACCACACTTCAGAATTCGCAGTAGGACTATAAAAAATGGTTGAAAAAGCAAAATTTGACATGGGCTATTCACAGGGTCGCCAGAACTGATTCGACGTGGGCAAACTTTCGCGAATTGCGGAATCAAGTCACAAATCTCATCCGAGAGGACAAACAATATCACCAGCTTCAGCTGGCGGTAAGAATGCAGCGAAATCCCAAACTGCTTTATCGAACTGTTAACAACACTACGAAGCTGAAACCCGTGTTTTTCCGATCATGACAGATAACGGACTAACTGATTCTGTTCCGAAAAACCGCTAACGCTCTAGCCAGTTTTTATTCACGAGTTTTCACCCCCAAGGATGAATTACAACCATCAGAATTGTCAGCACCAATTGTGCCGGAGACGATATGCGATATATGCATCAGTTCGGAAATAGTGCAGCACCACCTACGCAAGTTGAATATCAACAAGTCCCCGGGAGCTGACGGAATCACACCTGCAATACTAAAGTTATGCGGCAGTCAACTGTGCGACCCACTTTGTGATTTATTTAATCACTCCTTGAGGGAGGGTGTTGTGCCTAATGACTGGAAGAGAGGAATCATAACACCCATCTACAAAGGTGGAACTCGTTCTGACCCAGCAAATTACCGCCCTGTTACACTCCTTCCAGTGATCTCAAAAATTATGGAGCGAATTGTGTGCGAAAGAATTGTGAGTCATCTCGAAGCCCAAAACTTGTTGTCCAGAGAGAAACATGGATTTAGGAAGTCTCGTTCTTGCTTGACTAACCTACTGGAGACACTGGATGACTGGACGCAGGCAGTGGATAATGGTGGTTGCGTGCATGCGTGTTAGTTGGACATATCAAAGGCGTTTGATCGCGTGGACCATTCTATACTCCTGCGCAAGCTGCACGATGTTGGTAATAGAGAGTGCCTTCTTACCTGGCTGAGAAGTTACCTTCTCGATCGCAAATCAAATGTACGTATCGATGGTGTGATGTCTGGGGAAATCGAAGCCACTAGCGGTGTCCCACAAGGTTCGGTACTTGGTCCGTTTCTTTTTTGGTCTACATCAACGACCTTGCAACACTTGTCACCGCCAAAATGGTTTACTTTGATGATGACGTTATACTGCGTGGACTGTTTTCGCTTACAAAGTGATTTGGATATATTGAACAGTTGGTCGGAGCGAAATAAACATCCATTCAACCTCCGAAAGTGCAAAATGTTCCAAATAGGCAAATATTTCCCATTCTCATACACCCTTGGATCAAATCAACTGGAATGAACAACCAAAGTTGAAGACCTCGGTATATGGATTAGTGGAAGTCGGTATATGGATTAGTGGAAGTCTTAAGTTTAGTATGCGATGCGAAGCAGTGTACAACCGAGCCAGCCGCATGCTAGGTAAGCTTCGGCGTATTTTCGGACATTTTTCCCGTGAATCATTCTTCATGCTCATAAATACGTATATTAACACGGTGATGGATTACTCAGTGCAAGCTTGGGCACCGTGGCTACAAAAGGACATCAAGCTGCTCGATAGGATTTATCACAGAGCAACCAAATGGTTGGCTGCCTCCGCAACCTACCATATGAGAATCGACTTCAGCATCTTAATTTGGATAAACTGCTTCGCAGAAGGGTTCGATTTGATCTAATACTAACTTACAAAATAATGAAATCAAAGGCGCACCCTCTGAGGCATCTATTTCGCCTCCGGTCAAGCCATGCCACACGTACTCACCCATTGGCATTTGATATCCCACATTCCCACCGGGACTGCCGTCAGTTCTTCTATTCAGTGCGCGTTTGTTTCGTATGGAACTCCTGCCGTCAGATGTTGTCCAATCGTCTAGTGAAAGGATTTTCAGGAACAAATTGGATATATTTATGCGTAGTAATTCCACCCTACATCCCGTTTATATAACATGATTTTTTTCAGAAGAATATATTTTTTACCCGTCATACAGCCACAATTCATGACATTTGTTTGCAACTACAAAACTGTCGATCTTCCTAATGAATCGATTTATTGTTGTAAAAATATCTATTGTGCTTATGCGAATATCCTGTGATGTTGTACAGCTACGAGCTTTTTTAATCCATAAATTCTTGAATCTTGAATCTTGAATCTTGATACATTTTTTATAACTTAATCCAATACGGGCTCACGTTTGCGAACTGTTAGCATTCTTACACATTTTCAATTAGGTCGATCATGGTCTTACGTTTCATATATGAGATGATTAAGGAGTTGGAAACCAGTCTTGTTTAGTGTCCGATGGAAAAGCATGCAAATAAGCATTTTGATTTCGATAATGGGTTTGTTGTTGCTCTCGTTTTGTCAATGTTGATAATGTAAGTAGATCACAATCGCATGAATTTTCACGTTGGAACTTGGAATCTTATCTGCAGACATTGTGTAACACTTATGTTCGAGATTGGATAAAGCAGACAATGCTTTTGGCTGTTCAACATAGGTTACCTGAAAACATTCAAATTTATTAAGTACAGCTGAATTATCCCAATCGATGTAAATGATTTTAGGCAGAGTGCTCACCAGATGTCGAGCTGAAGAGCACGTATCCTCACTCGATTATGTTATTCATTAATATTCGACAAATGTCAGTATAACCTAAACGACCCGGCTACCATCTTTCGTGTGACCTATCTCAATTAAGCGTTAATTAACTGTTTTCCAGACTAACACATTTGTGTAGCTTCGTTTGTCCGACCACTGCAGAAGGAGACAGCAAAATCTTTTATGGTTGCCCAACCGAACATATATCCGTCTCCGGTCTTTCGATCAGATACAGTGTAAGCTTAAACCGATTAGATCGTTGTCATATGTAGTCTTGATATGTCACCGCAAACGTATTACGACTGCTTAAAATTGAATAGCTAAATTCGTCTTACACCACTAGAATGGAGAGTTCCAGGTCGCAATGTACAATAGACATCATCACACATCTCATATTTGAAAAGCGATTCGTGTCATTTCTGACCACAATCTGGTGACATATTTTTACAACCGTTCGTTTTACGGATCTTTTTGCTCGCGCATCGTTTTTATAAATTCACCATATTGACTGATTAATCCGATAAATAAACGTAAAGTGGAGGTTAACTTCCGATGCGACATTTTCTGAATCGCTTTCATTTTACAGAGGCATGCACATCGGTTATATTGATTGACAACATTTGAATGCACAAAAATTATGTCATTGAGACGTT
Source organism: Atriophallophorus winterbourni (assembly GCA_013407085.1). NCBI lineage: Eukaryota > Metazoa > Platyhelminthes > Trematoda > Plagiorchiida > Microphallidae > Atriophallophorus > Atriophallophorus winterbourni. Next base: position 21,315 of record JACCGJ010025939.1, on the reverse strand, counting down.
AATGGTCTTCTAAACTGTAACGCTTGGCACACGCGGAACCTTAGGAATATTTACTTTGAATTTGATTCTGCTTGTAAGTCAATCCTCCACATTTAAAGTTTATTAACAATAAGCTTAGGGACAGAGTCAAGATTTTGTGATAATGGTCGTGACTTCTCAGGCTTGAGAAATTTAGGCAACTATGCTGAATTCCAACTTGCGTTCAGACAGTTGAGTATAATTACTATGTCGAAACGGGCTTGCTCACAATATAATTTTCATCCATAAATTGTTTACAATTACGATGCGAAATATATAATAAGCATAATAGAATTAAACGCTATTCAAAAAAATACTTAAAAATACTGAAGAATCCTCTTGGGTTATCTCAACAAGATCTACAATACAAGCGTAATAAAATTGAAATGGATTAAATCAACAATAATCATTCAAATAGATCAATGTCACGTGTTAATACTCAAATAACGTTTGGTCGAAATTGATGTTGGCAATTGGAATTAAAGAACAACAAACTAATCGTGTACGGTGCCTAAGATTGCTCTTACGAATTGGATCGCAAACGTTTCTGCTGCTCGTGAGATTTTTCAGCTAACACTAAGTGAAACTAAGCGGGGAAGTGTGTAAAAACTGTTCTATATTCGGGCCTTATTCGGTCGCTTGTGCAAATGACCTGATCTATAATTGTACAATTTACCATTATAGAACAACCATTTTTAAATTGGTTTAGATATGTTCAGACGTTCTGTTCTCCCGTTTCTAAATCATGAGCTCAATCGGGATCACACTCTGCTATCTTTGATAACGTAAATTACCGTGTTTATATAATGTTCAGGACAAACAAATCAGCATCGCGTATCCTACACATTTGTCGATCATTTTCTGGTAATTGATTAAAGCAAACTTTCAAAAGCAAATATCGTTCACCCACGAGTCCTGCAATAGAAGAGATCGTCAATTGGTAAGATGCGTCTATTGCGCACATGACGAGGAACTGAACACGTGCTAACCCGTCAATATTAACGCTCATCGTACTGATCACTTTTGCACGACCTTGACTAATATAGCTAAGTAACTCGTGACGTTTCTCATCTCCTCGTAATTCTAAAGATTTCGTAGATTGGATCGTTTTCATGCGGTTCTTCAAAAACACGAATGGTTTCAAATTCGTGATCGTATTCGTCATTTGCTTTGACCCTTCATGCTCCTCTGCTCAGCATATAATTTGAAAGCTCGTGATTATCACTAATCGATATCATATGGTGCACAATCTGATCACATCATGCACCTTAGATGTATATTACCGATGTGAGTCGACCCGAGAAGGTAAAAAACAAACTTTGCATTTAGTCAAAACAAGTCGCTAACACTGAATAATACAATAATCGTGAACTCTGGTTACTTAAGGTCGGTGCACCACGGAAAAGGTGCACATTTGAATACAAAATGTAGTTAACATGAATGAAACATGATTTCAAACAAAATGTGTTCAATATTTTATTCAACGTGAAAGTGAACTATATTTTATATTTATTAAACCCGAGAAACATACATTTTGCTTCCGTGTCAATAAAGGTATTAATGGATTTGAAATGAAAGAGAAGGGTAAATTTTGGTTATTAACGATCGACTCAGCACTGTACTGAAGCAAATGTTGCTCACAGGAGAAATTCGGTGTTTCGAACATGACTCACTCATGGCTGAGATGATAAAATATATTTGTTTTATAACTCAACTCAATAGAATCTTTTACAATTCTATTAGAATCGTTTACGTTTTCTATATTGTTTTGTTGTGGTGCTCACATCTCCAGTCCTTACACACACCAACCGTTTTCTGGCTGTTTGCCGTCTCCAGATGGAGAGAGTAAGATCAGGTTCTGCGAGCCTTGAAACAGTGGTATTTTGGTAAACAATGTTATACTTGTATGCCACTGTTGTATAGGTTTCTTACAAAGAACCACGATGTTTAAATACAGAATCACAAAGTGATTCATCGCTGAGCGCTTGAGACAAAACTTAAAGATCAATGTTTTGTGGTACTCACATCGCCATTTCTTACACACCGCTACCGGTTTCTGTCTGTTTGCCGTCGTAGTTTTAGTTGTTCGGAACAATGACGTGTTCGTGTTTAACATATATCCACCAAATATTCAAAGGCATTTTCCTGATCTCGCACACACATTCATTTCTAGATTTCAGGAGTCCTCATTGATGAGGCGGATAAAATAACGAAAATCTATAATAAATATGAGCCATAGCAAGAGAAGATGGCCCGGTTGAATTTATTTATTTGGAAATTGAGCACAATACACTTGCCACAATTCGATAGATTTTACCCTTCAGATGTTGTTGTCAACCAGCATCTTAGCTTGCCATTCTATCCGCTCATCTACTACTTTCAGTTTCAGTACCCAAAATGTGAAAACAGTGTCATCCGACATTTTGTGGGTCTTGTAAAGCATACTTTTTTATCTGCATATTATCTATGATTCAGTATTGTTCTATTGTGTACAACTAAACTTCTCCTTGTGAAGAACAAGCTATTGACAATGCAGAAATAGTGTTCTATCCACAAAATCATAGATGCCGAAGTAACAGCTGAGCTAATACATTTTTTTATAAATTAATTCATTGCGGGCTAACGGGTGGAAAGTTTTACCATTCCTCCAGTATTTCAATTACGTCGATCATGATCTTACGTTTCATATATGAGATCATTGAGCAGCGGGAAACCAGTCTTGGTTTGTGTCCGATGGGAAAGCATGAAAATAAGCATTTTGATTTCGATAATGGGTTTGTTGTTGCTCTCCTTCTGTCAATGTTGATAATAAAAGTAGATCGCAATCGCATGGATTTTCACGTTGGCACTTGAAATCCTATCTGCAGACACTGTGTAACGCTCATGTTCGAGATTCGATACAGCAGAATATGCTTTTCACTGTTCAACATCTGAAAACATTCAAATTTATAATGTACAGCTGAATTATCCCAATCGATGTTAATGATTTTGGAGAGACTGCCCACCAGATGTCGGACTGAAGAGCATGTATCCTCACTCGATTATGTGATTCATTAATATTCAACAATCGTCAGTATAACCTAAACGACCCGGCTACCATCTTCCGTTTGACCTATCTCAATTAAGCGTTAATTAACTGTTTTCCAGACTAACACATTTGTGTAGCCTTGTTAGCCCGACCAGTCCAGAAGGAAACAGCAAAATATTTTGTAGTCGCCCAACCGAACACATATCATTCTCCAGTCTTCCCATCAGATACAGTGTAAGCGTAAACCGATTAGATCATTGTCATATTCAGTCTTGATATGTCACCGCAAACGTATTACGACTGCTTAAAATTGAATTGCTAAATGCGTCCTATACCACTAGAATGGAGAGTTCCAGGTCGTAATGTACAATAGAAATCATCACACCTTTCATTTTTTGAAAGCGATTTGTGTCATTCATGACCACAATCAGGTCACATCTTTCTAACTCCGTTCGTTTAAGGGATCTTATTCCTTGCGCATCGTTTTTATTAATTCACCATATTGACTGATTAATCCGATAAATAAACGTAAAGTAGAGGTAAACTTCCGATGCGATATTTTCTGAATCGCTTTCATTTTGCGGAGGCCTGCTGTTGTTGTTGGCCTCCGTCGGTCGATGTTGAGCATGGATGTACATCACATCGCATGAATTTCATGTTTTGAAACTTTTTGAATGACTAAACAGTCCGATTCGGGAGGAACAATCTCTCCCGCAGCGCTTGCAACGATAGTCAGAACTCTGTTGTATTGCATCAGTTGCACGCCGGCGGCGTGATCTGCGTTTAGCAGCCAGGAGCTGTATTTGCTCCTCCCCGGCTTGCAGTCGACGCTTTACACAATGCCTCCAAAGTGAGCGGTCAAGAGTAAGTTCTTCCCAGCTTGCGGGGTCAATGTCAAGAGCTTTCATATCTCTTTTGCAAACATCTTTGTACCGCAAGTGCGGTCGGCCCAATGGTCGACTTCCTAATTGCAACTCACCGTAGAGTAGATCTTTCGGAATACGACCATTTTCCATTCTATAGACATGACCAAGCCACCGCAGGCGGCGCTGACGTAATAGGGTGAACATGCTCTGTATACCAGCTTTTGAAAGCACTTCAGAGTTAGTCACTCTGTAGATCCACGATATGTTCAAGATACGACGGATGCTTCGTAGATGGAAAGCATTCAGCTTCCGTTCGTGTCTTGCGTGTGTGGTCCAGGTTTCACTGCCGTATAGTAAAGCATGTAGTACGCACGCGCTGTATACCATCATCTTTGTCTTAACAGTCAGCTTGTGGTTACCCCAAACACGAGAGTTCAATCAAGACAAAATGACAGCTGCTCTGCCAATCCGCTTATCAATCCCCGTGTCTAGCGAGAGGTTATCCGCAATGATTGAACCAAGATATGTGACAAGATGTACTGGTTCGAGCTGACAGTTTCCAACAGTGATGATTGGTGACGTTACAGTCCCTTGACCAAGGACTTTGGTCTTGCTCATGCTGATTGTTAGATCAAAGTCTTTGCATACCGACGAAAAACAGTCCATTAGCGACTGTAGGTTCTCTTGGGAGTGAGCAATGAGGGCTGCATCGTCTGCACACAACAGGTCACGGATTATCACATCCCGTACTTTGGTTTGTGCTCTCAACCGGTTCGGGTTGAAAAGCTTGCCATCATTTCGCGTGCGTATGTAAATGCCTTCTGTTCTCGTCTCAAAAGCGTGCTTCAAAAACAGAGCAAAGAGAATACCGAACAGCGTGGGAGCAAGAACACATCCTTGTTTGACGCCTCGGCGAATCTCAAATGCTTCTGAACTGCAATCGTTAAAATGGACTAGGCCTTTCATGCGTGAGTGGAACGAAATAACGAGTCTCAGCAGCCTTGGGGGCAGCCTATCAGATCGAGCATTTTGAAGAGACCCTCCCTGCTGACGTAGTCAAAAGCCTTATTTAAATCAATAAAAACAGCTTATAATGGCATACGCTGTTCCCGACACTTTTCTTGAAGTTGTCTCAGGGAGAAGATCATGTCAACGGTTGATTTTCCCTTGCGGAAGCCACATTGAGATTCGTAGTAAATTCTGTCAGCTAAAACTTGCAGCCGGATCTGTAAGACTTTAGCAAACAATTAGCCCACAACATTTAGAAGGGAGATTTCTCTGTAATTGTTGCACTCGCCTCTGTCACTCTTATTCTTGAATAGCGTGATGAACTTTGTGTCTCGCATCTCTTGTGGGACACCCCCTCCTGCCAGCACTGAAGAAGCAAATGGTGAAGAGGCTGTAATAATGCTGCTCTACCGCACTTGGTGAGCTCAGATGGAATTCCATCGTCACCAGGGGCCTTCTCATTCGCTAAGCGGTCGATTGCCTTATTGAGCTCATCAAGAGTAGGAGGGGTATCTAGATATTCAATGGTCGGCAACCGTTCGACATTTTCAAGTGCATGCGGTAGAACGTACTGTCCCTACAGTAGAGGGAGGAGAAGTGCGCTACCCATCTTTTTATCTGTTTAGTTTTGTCGACAATCGGCTTACCAGATAAAGACTTAACGGGAGCCGTTTTAAGTTTGTTTAGGCCAATGGCTGTCTTGATCCCATCATACATACCGTGAAAACTGCCGGTATCCGCAGCTTTTTGGATATTGAGGCTAACTTCAGTCCAATAGTCGTTTGCACAACGCCTTGCAGTCTGTTTAACCTTATTTCTAGCTGCTCTTAGAAGACGTAAGTTTTCATCTGTTGGCATACCTTTGAACCTCAAGAATGCTGAGCGTTTCTCATCCAGCACAACAGTCATCTCAGAAGCGTTTGCTTCGAACCAGTCGCTCGTTCGAGCTTTCTTCGGACCGAAAGTGGAAAGCGCGACTCGGCATATGCAGCTTGTTATCAATTCCCAGTTTTCTGAAGCAGATTCAAGTGGGGTTGTCTTGTTGAACTCGTCCGTGAAGTCTTTTGCGAATCTCGCAGTTAGATTGGGCTTAGCAGACAATTTGGTGCAGTGAAATCTCGTGTGGGGGCGCTTCAGTTTTGCACAGACCAGTGAATGATCAGTGTCGCAGTCTGCACTTTGATATGATCTGGTGAGGAGCACGCTTCTTATATTAGTACGCTTAACAAGAATAAGATCAAGCTGATGCCAATGCTTAGAGCGATGATGCTTCCAAGAGACTTTATGCTGTGGTTTTGTTTGAAAGAAAGTGTTACTGACACAAAGATTGAACTGTGTGCACAATTCTATAAGGCGTTGCCCATTTTCTTCGGTTTTACTTAAACCGAACCTTCCGAGAGAGTTTTGCCAAGACTCATAATTTGCACCATTTAAATGCACAATTATTATGTCATTGAGACGTGAATGGTCTTCTTGACTGTAACACTTGGCACACGCGGAACCTTGAGAAATATTTACTTTGAATTTAATTCTGCTTGTAAGTCAATCCTCCACATCTAATGTTTATTACCATCAAGCTCAGGGACAGTGGCAAGATTTTGTGATAATGGTCGTAACTTCTCAGGCTCGAGAAATTTAGGCAACTATGCTGAATTCCACCTTGCGTTAAGACTGTTGAGTATAATTACTATGGCAAAACTGGCTTCCTGACAATATAATTTTCATCCGTAAATTGTTTTTAATTACGATGCGAAATATAAAATTAGCATATTCGAAATAAACGCTATTCAACAAAATACTTCAAAATACTGAAGAATCCTCTTGGGTTTTCCCAACAAGATTTGCAATACGAGCGTAATAAAATTGAAAGGATTAAAACAATATTGATCATTCAAATAAATGAATGACACGTGTTAATACTCAAAACGTTTGGTCAAAATTTTTGTTGGCACTTGCGATTAAAGAACAACATACTAATCGTTGACGGTGCCTAAGATTGCTCTTACGAATTCCATCGCAGAGGTTTCAGCTCTTCGTGAGATTTTTCAGCTAAGCATCCGTGAAACGTAGCGATCAACCATGTAAAAACTGTTCTTTATTCAGGCTATATTCGCTCGCTTGTGCAAATAACCTGATCTATAATTGTACAATTTACCATCATAGAACAACCATTTTTTTCAAATTGGTTGAGATATGTTCAGACGTTCGGTTCTCCAGTTCCAAGTCATGAGCTTAATCGGGATCACACACTGTTATCTTTGTTAAGGTATATTACTGTTTATATAGGGTTCAGGACAAACAAATCAGCATCGGGTATCGCGCACATTTGTCAATCATTTTCTGGTTATTCCCTAAAGCCAACTTTCCAAAGCAAATAGCGTTCAACAACGGATCCTGCAATAGAAGAGTTTGTCATTTGGTAAGACGCGTCTGTTGCGCAAATGACAAGGAACTGAACACGTGCTAACCCGTCAATATTGACGCTCATCGTACTGGTCACTTTTGTACGAGCTTGACTAATATAGCTGAATAACTGCCGACGTTTCTCATCTCCTCGTATTTCTAAAGATTTCGTCGAATAAATCGTTTTCATTTACCTCTTCAAAAACACGAACTGTTACAGGTTTGCGATCGTCTTCGTCATTCGCTTTTACCCATTATACTCCTCTGCTCTGCATATAATTTGGAAGCTCGAGATCACCACTTAGCGGCAATGCACTTGATAACTAATCGATATCATATGGTGCGCAATCTGAGCACATCATATACCTGAGATGTATATTACCGATGTGAGTCGACCAGAGAAGGTCAAAAAACAAACTTTGCATTTAGTGAAAACAAGTCGCTAACACTGAATAATACAATAATCGTAAAAGCTGGTTACTTAAGGTCAGTGCACCACGGAAAAGGTGCACATTTGAATGTAAAATGTAGTTAATATGAATGAAAACATGATTTTAAACAAAATGTGTTCACTATTTTATTCAACGTGAAAGTGAACTATATTTTATATTCATTTAACCAGAGAAACATATGAATGATGCTTCTGTGACAATAAGTGATTAATGGATTTGGAATGAAAGAGAAGGGTAAATTTTGGTTATTTCCGATCAACTCAGCACTGAACTAAATCAAATGTTGCTCACAGGAGAAATTCTCAGTTTCAAACATGAATCGCTTATGGATGAGAGGATGCAAGATATTAGTTTTATAACTCAACTCAAAAGAACATTTATAATATTATTAGAATCGTTTACATTTTCTGTATACTTGTGTTGTGGTGCTCAAATCTCAGTCCTTACACCCAGCAACCGTTTTCTGCTGGTTTGCCTTATCCAGATGGATGAGTAGATCAGGTTACGCGAGGGCCTTGAAACACACAGTGGTAATTTGGAAACAAGTTTACTTGTTTGCACGTTGTATAGGTTCTTACAAAGAACACGATGTTAAATACGGAATCCCAACAAGGTGATTCATCGCTGAGCGCTTGAGACAAAACTTAAAGACCAATGTTTTGTAGTACTCACATCGCCATATCTTACACACCGCTACCGGTTTCTCTCTGTTTGACGTCGTAGTTTAAGTTGTTCGGAACAATGACGTGTTCGTGTATAACATATATCCACCAGATATTCGGAGGCATTTTTCTGATCTCGCACCTACATTCATTTTTTAGATTTCAGGTTTCCTCATTGATAAAGCTGAAGAAATAACGAAAATCTATATTGAATAAGGGCCATAGAAAAAGTAGAGGGTCCAGGTAAATTTATTTAATTGAAAATTGAGCACAATAAACTCGCCACAAGTTGATAGATTTCACCCTTCAGATGCTGTCGTCAACCAGCATCTCAGATAATATCTTATCCGCCGATCTACTGCTATCAGTTTCATTAACCGAAAATGTGAAAACAGTGTCATCCTACTCGATGTACATTTTTGTGGGCCATGTACAGCATAGCATTTTAACCGCATATCATCTATGAATCAGTATTGCTTTATTATGTACAACTGAATTTTTTCTTGTGAAGAACAAGCTATTGACAATGGAGAAATATTGTTGTATCCACGAGATCATAGATGCCGAAGTAACAGCTGAGCTGATACATTTTTTATAACTTAATCCGTTAAGGTCTCACGGGTGCACACTTTACCATTCTTCCAATGTTTTAATTAGGTCGATCATGATCTTACTGAAATGATTAGGTAGCGCTCAACCAGTCTCGGTTTTTTGTTCGATGGTAAAACATTCAAATTAGCATTTTGTTTTTGATAATTTGTGTGTTGTTCTTGGCTTCCTTCGGTCGATTTAGACAATAAATGTAGATTAGAATCGCATGAATCCTAATGTTCTACATCTTTTCAAATGACTAAACATTCCGATTATGAAGGAACTATCTCTGCCGCAGCGCTTGCAACGATTGCTAGAACTCGGACATTTGACCTAAGTTGCACACTGTCAACGTGATCTTTGTTCATAACCCAAGAGCTGTATCTGCTTTCCCTCAGCTTGCAGACGACGCTTAACCCAATGCCTCTTATGTGAGCAGTCAAAAGCAAGTTCTTCCCAACTCTCTCATATCTCTTTTGCAAACGTCTTTGTACCGCATTGTTCGACTTCCTTATTGCAACTCAACATTTCATTAACGGAATGAAATTATCCCATTTGATCAATCATTTTGATATATAGCATATATAAATACCATTAATGGAAAACAAAAGGATTTTTTAAGGTTTCATTGCTTTTATCAGATATATTTCCGTTATCGCGGGAACAAAGATGCTTTTTAATAAGCAATATTTGAGACGCATAATCATCAGCAGCATCATCATTTTTAGGCTCAGTATTTTCACTTTATCATAATTAAAAACAAAATTTTCAATTTAGCAAAACTTAAGATGATTTTAATTTTATCCTATTCCCATATACTCCATCTGTCTAAATTACTAGACACTAATTGGTACTAAATGTATACACACAAAACCCAAGTATCAAAACGCGGTGTTTCTGTAGATTATGTATCGATATGTAATTATCACGTTTTAATTGTGTGGTGCTCATTTACATTATAAGTGCTGTTTACTAGTACTAAAAACAATGATTAAACCTGAATTGAAGGGAATTTGAAGGTAATGCTAGAAGATTCCAAACGACAATCTAGTGAGCATTAGACACGTTTATATTTTACAATATTGATGTTGAATTGTGTATGATTTATACCACAATGATGTTGTTAATTAATGATTATTTACTATCATCCTAAATCTAATTACAATCCATGCACCGAGATGAAGGTGCATTACCTTAAATAACCTAATTTCAATTTTCTCGTTTAATTCAAAGTTCAAATTTGAGGTCTTTTTTATTTTTTTATTTAAAATTTGATAGCATAAAACCAACGCCTTTTTAATTCATTTTGATATCTTCGTTTGACATCGTTAACTATTTAAATCGTGGATTTTCGATTTTCATAATTAGCATTATCTGAACATCAGTGTGTTCACCATGCATTTAACAAATTTGAACAATCTGAATATTCATATATCATTCTCCATTGTGAGTTTTACGCGTAGCAATTCCTATATTTGTAGAATCGATAAATTGCCACATCACCAACATTTCTAACCCAATATTTCAAATGTTGCAGGTTTAACAAGAACGTACGTAATCACTGTCAATCACTTGTAAATCACGAATAATTTCCACTGATCGTGCAAGGTAAGCGACAGAAAAATTCCGGATTGTTCCAGTGTTCGAATAAGGAACGACATATGGCTTTCCTGGATCAAGAACGATTTGCAAAGCTTGAGCATTTCATGCAATATGTGGCATTGCCGTACGAAATGTCTCTGATCAATCTGGCACATACACGGATCTTCTGTCGTTCAAACAGCACATCGGAATTAAATCAATAAAAGCATAGCTCAGTGGTGCACTTTCCTTATTGCCCGTCAGGGATCATTATCAAATCCTTGTCAATTAGAAAGGGAAACGTATAGGGGATGCGTAGATTAAGTGTGGAAAATTCAGAAACCGAGGCTGTTTGGTGCGGGACTATATGTTGAACACATCAATATTGTTTAATTTTAGGCGTTCATTAGGCTAATGCAGAGATTAATTATCGGACATCAACGAATTTCTGTGTGATCTTTACCAACATTTTATCTTGTTTCAGTATGCTCCATTGGTCTAAACTACTAGGCAATATTTGTTATGCAATGTATGCTTTCACAACCCAATAAACAAAACGTGGTGTTTCTCTAGATCAAAAATATGGTCCAAAAAATCTCGTTGATCTTGCGATACAAATTTAACCATTGGTAATTTTAACATTTCGGTATCGATTTATAAGATTTTATTACCTCGTTTAAATTGTTTGAGTCCCATTAAAATTATACCTGCTGTCTACACGTACCAAATCAACAATGATTGAACCGTCAAATGAAGTGGTTCGATTTGATAGGCAGAATTTGTGTGCGGTATTGATTACAACGACGGTGTTTGCGCAGCATTTCTGAAAATAATTGTAAATAAATCTCCGCGACCTGGTGAGATAACCACTACAAACTGAAGGTGTAACAAGCGACTGGATGACTGGGACAAATAACACCAATTTATACAGTGGATGCTGTGCAGATGATAAAAAGTACCGCCTGGCAACAATACAGTCTTCGGTATCAAATTGTTTTTAACCAATAATGACTGCAGAAACAGTAGTGCTTTCCAGTATGTTAAACAAAATAAAATTTGATGCTCGACATTCCTTTAGCCATTATCTGATGTATTCAATTTGTGGCAAACAATTTCGCTATAATTATGTGCGGGGTATGGGAGCAACATACAAATGTAGTTTCACCACTTTCTCTCTGTATCACTTATAATTTTCAGGTCTACTTGGTAAATATTTCCTGATGGTCAAAACAGGCATTAAGGTTACAGTTATTGGAAAAAGCTGCAACATTTGAACGATTCAGATCAGAAATTATGGTGATATGATATTTCATCGACGATTAAAATGAATTAATTGTTAAGCGCAGCACTCGCAATAGCGAATGTTACATGGATATTCAAATTGTTCTAGTTTGGTAATTGCATAGTAAACACACGGATGGTCTGATGATGCTAATCATGAAAATCGACAATTCAGGATTTCAGTAGTTGAAGAGTTCAACAGAATATATTTAAATGAATTAAAAACTCTTTGATTTTATGCTATCAAATTTTAAATAAAAAAGAATGAAGACCTCAAATTTTGAACTTTGAATTAAACCAGAAAAGTGAAATAAGGTTAATTAAGGTGATGCACCTTCATTGTGGTGCAAGGTTTGATAATATGTTTGAGGTGATAGTGGTGAACCGTGAGCTTACAATATAAGTGTGACCTAAAAACTTTTACAATGCAGCATCTTTCTTGCAATATCACAACATATGTAATGTTTACAGAACTATCACTTATACAGAAGTTATATAGTGTCAACAAAGTGAAACAAATTATTCTCAAATATTATTTTTTCTAAACGTGATAATATTATTTGAGTGAAATGGCTAAAGTGAACGATAAGCAGCGGACATATTCACGAGACTGTAGTTTAGAATCGTTCCGCATCTTATACAATTACGCATCATTTCATGGTTCAATTATTGTTCTCTTGATACGAGTAGACAGCACTTTTAATTTTAATGAGCCTTATAAAACAACATATTGGTAATAAAAAATTTCTTCTGGATCCCGAAATGGTTACATTACCACTAGTATACATCGTATTACAATATCAGCGATAGTATCGACACCATATTCGGTAATCTACAGAATCACAACGTTTTGGTACTAAGGTTTCGTTTGCATAAGCTTAAATACCAATTAGTGTGGAATAGTTTACTCCGGCAGTCAACGAATGAACGTCCATAATTCAACAACATTGATGTACTAGAAAAGCATACAATTAACCGATTTCGTTCTGTTCACCCACTCCAAACATGCTTTTCGATGGTTATCACTAGGTCGATCAAATGATAATGATTAAAATGAACACATATAATCACATAGTGCAAACAATTAACGTGTTGTTAAATGAAGGATAAAATTTTGGATACAAGCTATTAGAGAAGAGGCGAAAAATTGCTCACTCACGTTTTACAAACTTTCCACATAATACCTACCAGGCTTTAGCATTTATCAAAAATGAACATATTGAGGTGTGTGATTGAAATGAATGAAAATGAGATTCCTTGTTTATTGTAATGAGTTTAAGCCCTATCTACATGATTGTAGGCACATGCGATTGAGTAGGTTGGTTGTACCAAACTTATACAAGAGTGAAATGCAAACGCAAATTGTTTACCATCGGTCACACTGTTTAAAGCGCATGTGAATCCTGATTCTATTGTCCCAACCAGATGAGTTCAAACAGAACTATATTGGTCGTGGGGTGTGTGTGATGGAAATGCATGCAAATAAGCTTTCTTGAGCATGATGATTAATTACGGCTAATATGAAACAGAGTACAAACTAATACGTATTAGCAAGTTGCGCTTGTATGCCACAGTAGGGAAAGGTTGTTACGACCAACCTGTTTATTCACATGAGCCGACACTCATGAACACTGGGTTTGAACGAATGACCGTTTACAAAAAGCTCATTTGCATTCACCTCCATCACACACACACACCACGAACGGGTTCGTGCTGTTTACACTCATCAGGTGGGGACAGTAGGATCAGAATCCGCCTGCGCTCAAAACAGTGGAAGAATGGTAAAAGAGTTGCGTGTGTATGCCACTGTTGGGTAAGGTTGGTACAAACAACCTGTTCAATCATATGAGCTCATGCTCATGTAGGAAATTTTCTTTCAGAATGTCAACATGTATGCCGGTAACCACGTCAATCGGCACATTCTTTCTTTAGAATGCATAATTTGCATTCAAATATGTTGCACATTCAATTAATTGCCGGCGTAAGACACATTATGATCAGCGAAAAAAATGGTAAAATTTATTTGAGTACTAATATCTCGTAATTGTGCAATCAGAAATTAAGGAAGGGATGTTTTAATTCACTTCTGTTCTTGAGGTTTTGACTTACAATGGCAAATTGAAATACATTGTAAGACATTTGAAACTTAGTCAATAAAAATACTATAATACGAGGTGCAAACATTTTTCAGAACTAATCAGAATGAAAACAAATTTATTCGGTAAAATGTTGGCAGAGAAGTTACTTCAGAATAGATTAATCGTAAAAAAATTGTTTTTTTGCAATACATTTATCAGAAATATTTCATTAAAATGATTAACTGCCTATGAACTGTTTTTTTCTTGAAACCTGTTCAATATCCAATTATTTTTTAATTAATTTGAAGTGAACCAATCAAAATGCTGACCTCAGTTGCTGCACAATATAAATTAAAATGATTCATGCAGAATCAAAACGTGAACGATGGCTTCGATGAAAACTCTGTTTTGTGCGTTCATTATATTTCTAGTGATTACTGACGGTACGTTCAAAATCTCTTACATTCTGTTCGTAATTTTCCGATGATGTCATTGAGACAAAGCAGCATATTTTTGATTATTTGTTGCACTAATTATCAATAACAGCCACTCAATAATTTTTAAGAAATAGATTATTTACGTAAGCTAAAATAATTAAATAAGTAACATTAATATATTTATCTGGGTTAAATAAAAATATTCGGATTTCAAGCAGTTATTGAAATATGAAAATGTGTTTCACTTGATGTTGATAAGATCCAGCATTTTTCTCATGTTTATTTCACAGTGTGTGTTGCTCAACCTGAGTCCGGCGAACAACATGGACAAAGTGTTGACTCGAACAGCCATGATGATGGTAAGTCTTAATCATTTATTATTGGTTAAAAAATGATAATTGGAATTCGAGTAAATCATTAATTCAGGCTCAGGAAATACTTCGACAAACGATCTATTTTGGGTATACATGGAGCACTATGTGCTATAATGAAATTGTGATTTTAAGGTATTTGGATAGGGTTGGCAGGACCGAACTGTGTATTCCCATATGCTAAAACTTATATGAATTAGCTTGAACTCATGAGCATGAAAAACCCGTATTTGCGAGCATTTTCATAACGCATGCCTCAGGATCGTATCGTGCTGTTATATTTGTATTAATATTTTGTAAGTTTAAGGATTCCTTGACATTCGACTCAACGATATTGTGCTACGCTTAAATTTTCTACAATTTATATCAAATTCTGTTTCCATATTCTGTTTTGATAAGTGAACATAATATCAAATAATTTAAGTCGATATTTGTTCATCAATTTGATCAAAACATACAAAAATAATAATAAATAGTTGTAAATTAAATTGTAATTTTTCGTTTCACTTTTTCGAATTTATATTTATTTGTTACATTAAACAGAAAGGTATTTTTAGGCTTTCGATTATTCTGTTTTCCCTGGTTACTGTATAGCATTTCCAAATTCATGGAATTTACCTACGAAATACCTCGAAGTTTATTCCTCATTTTTGTAATGCCTTCACATAATTTGCTGTCGACATCAAGGAATAAATTTGTGAATGTATTTATTTCGTATTATCGAAGTGTATTGATGATAATCGAAATATCTTTTACATTATTTTAGGGACGGAAGAAGTAAGAGGTAAGCTAGCGATTTGTCAATTTTAGAAGAAGAATAAAATAAATTTTATTGTACATGAATTTTCCGTGATTCGTTCTTCAAATGTTCGTTAGATCATCTCACTTCCTTCTATTTGTGTGCTACCTGAAGACAGTTACTAAAGTTTTCTTCTAAAATGTTTTCCAAGTCTTAAAATTATGCCGATTAATACTGTCGAACTTTTAAGAGATGATCTTCTACTTTTAAATCTTGGCTATAAAGTAACCAAGAGACTAAGCTTCGTCTCCTACAATGCGGGGCCTTCAAATCGGCCGTGCATACAATTAATTTCTCCAAGGGTAAAATGCATCAAATATTTTCAGATCAACTGAGGTCAAATTTGGACGTGCACTTTAAAACGAAGTACGAGATACCGGGACTGGCAGTGAAACGTTTGACCGAAAAACTTTTGCTAGTAAACTGGATCGTATGTCAATCAATTTAGACGGACAAGAAAAATAGTTCAGTCAACAAATTGTAACTCGATGTCGGGACATGTTTATCATTCTTTTAAATTTGTGGTGGAATTATTGTAACAGCTGAAAGTTCGTGTGTACGAATAAAGTCAATTTCTTCTTCTTCTATTTAACTTGATATTGATCTGGATTGAATATTCATAATTGAAATAGGGTTATGGTGCTTTCACAATCCCGGTGGAACTGTTCTTACTGACAGGAGAATGGGCAAAGGCGGGTGACTTGCGCCTTAAAACCAGTTTGCTCCGGGCAGATGGAGCTCGTCAGCTACTGTCAATCCATCTAGGGGAAGGTAAACCCTGACCCCAAACCCCCACTGCCTTGTGGGTCACCCGATTGCGGGAAAGGCTTCGGGAGAAAACCCCGAGGAAAAATCCGGAGAGAAATCCCGTAGGTAGATAACTGGCGCACAGCGCGTTTATCTGTCAACTCCTTGCTGCCTTGTAGGTCGCACTTGGCTGTGCAAAGGCTAGAGAGGTGTACTCGAACAAACACCGAGTGGTGCTGGGGACATCACTTGTACACTACCCCCAAGAAACTTCATGATGATGTCTTAATGAGTCTGCGTACCGTCTACGGAGTTCGCAGGTGGGAACGAGACTGCATCACGATCTGCAACGATCTCGCCTACGATCGACGTGCGTGGGCTGGTGCGATCCGAGACATCAATGAAGCCGGCTAATTCACCCGTGGAGCCAGCCGCACAAAAGTAAAAGTAAGTAAGTATTGTTCGATTCAACGCACTCACGCAGTGATCCTAGAGGTCTGAACACGAAGATAGCACGAAGATAATATATCTTCCGGTTGCGAACAACTAAAAATATCTATGGACTGCGTGTCGAGTAAAACACTAAAGTTGCACAGTTTATTCTGTACACTTTCTAGTTCTGTGGTATGATTTTGTAAAAAATAATTAAAGTTTTTCTCGAATATTAAGTATAATGCATAGATTTGTTTGTTTGTAATACATATAAAAATTTGATGGAATTTGCAATTCTCAAAATCTGAATAAACATTATCTAAACAGTTAATAAACGAATATTTAGTAAGTTGATTTTAAATTTTCGAAATTTTTGATTATCACGTTCTAGATCAATAACTGGAACAACTGATATATATAGTGATGCTATTAGTTGCATATTTATATAAATGTGAAGATATATATATATATAATTTTGCAATATCATTCTCTAAGCTGATAACAAAAATATTGCATCTTTGTTTAAAAATAATAGTCACAGAGATTGAAAATAATCTCAGTTTCATACCTAATAAATCCTATTTTTGCGTATAAAAATGAGAGAGCGAATATTTTCAATGTTTATATAAGTTTCATATGAATATCTAACACTTATTGTTTTCATTTCAAATGGTTCACCAGCAACAATATTGGGTACGTGCTTTTACATTACTTTAGGCGGAAGTAAATGCAGATCTTGCATCGTATTCTATTTAGAAATTCCAAATTAAAAAAAATTATAACGCTTCCTCTATCAAAAGAGTTATCATCTTGAAATCAATACCGAATTAAAAAATTAATTCTATGCGAAAATCTGACAAAACATGACTTGGCGTATATTTGATAAAATCTAATCAAGGTTAAGAGTTTATACTACTGTTGAATCGGGGTCCTTACATTGCCAAGTACTAAGTGATTCGCATCTAAGCGCCCGAAAAACTAATACATTATCAATAAATTTTGCCACTCTACTTACCTTCAGTTACAGACCACAACCAGTTGCTGTTTATTTAGTTTACCGTCACAGAGTAAAGGCAATATTATCAGATTTAGTGAACCCCGAAACAGTCATAAGATGGTAAAAAAAGGTATTCTTTAATGCCACTTTTCAAAGAGTTCTTTTCTTACAAAGTGCCTCAATTTTCATTTAAATAATCACGAAGCATGTCTTGAAAATAATGATTATCGTTCCTGAATCAAACGAGAAAAATAATGAGCGGAATATATTATGGCATTACGTATCGTTGGTAAGATCATTTAATTTAAAATCATTTAATATCGTCAAAATAATTTTATTATCATTAATTTTAGGAAGTTTACGTAAGTATCAAATTAATTTCTTTTAGGATGATCGAGCAGTTTCGCGGTTTTCTTTGAGAACATTGATTTTCTTATATTAAAGAAACATAGTTGTGTACAATTACCGGAGTATATTTGTAGATAATATCCTCGGATGCCAATCTTCACAAACATATGATCGGGACATGTTATTGGCTGAAATTTATCCTAAAAGTATAATTCGTTCAGGATTCCTTAATAAATCTCGCATTTATTATTTGAATGTTTCAAATAATCTAACAGAAGTTCAAACAATATCTTACTGAATAAAAAATAACTATAATATTTTATGTATTGCAAAAAATTATGAAAACTTTGATGTTAACAAGCTTTCAAATGTACGCAGCTCAGATATCCATAAAAATAATCAAAAGTTGTTGAAAAAATAAATCATGAAGTCTGGCACCAACTTCGAGGGCTAAAAACTGACGATCAAAACCGCACAATATGGAACTTTTTCGATATCGTGCTTGACGCAGAATATGCGACTATTGAGATCTTTTATTACACTTCACAAAACTTGGGCGAGGATAAACGCTGGAACACCGTTTTTAGGCTTTAGAAAATATTAAATTTAAAATGTATATAAACCTATCAATCAAATTTCTCTTATTAAAAATAAACTTATTTTTTCACTATTAACAGTTGGTGCATTTAGTAAGTAAAGCTACTTTTGCTGCATGTATTCCTTTATGTATACCTTTATCATTTCATTGAAATACTGCAAAATTATGACAAGCTTAACGTCGAAATACTTACTCAACACTATAATATTTATGTATTAAATTTTCCAATATTTTAAAGTGTAGCAATGAAACAGTGAGTTAAGTTTGCTTTTCATGTTTTTCTGGATTGAAAGGTCACGGTTATTATATGGTTAAATGTATTACCAAATCTCACTAACCTACAAAATACGGTGAATTTTATTTACGTATACAACTATCAGTAAAGTTGTTTAGAAGGCACATGATCCAATGTTTGATTGTTGCAAGTGATTAATAACCGAGATGAACATATTGCTGTTTTACAGTTTCAACCTAATATTTTCGTGCAATTTTCACTGCAATCAATTGTGTATATAAATAATTTATAAGCAATTAAACAATATTGCCTATTGGTTAAACACATATCGCTTAATAGGTGCTCTTGCAGATCAAACATATAATTTCACTAGATGGTTTTGAATGTAGAAAATCACTCTAGTTTGACATTGACAAATATGGAAGCACTTGTGGAAATTGTGGTACGAATTCCTTTCCAAAGTACCATATCGATCTTTTAAAGGTTTCAATTTAGAATAAAACTGCCATGCAAAATTTTAGACGGAATCGTTTTGTAGAGGATTTATAATTCTACATCTTTTGGTAAATGCAACGTTCCACTCAAGTTTATGATTACCAAGGTGTCATTTTCAGATTCATTTGTCTGCCTTACTAATGCCTTCATTTTGAGCCATTGTTTAAACTTACATAATACGGTAAAGTAATTTCATCTGATTTGTAAACCACATCAGTGTAGAATTTGTAAAGTTCTTGTTACATTTATCGGTTCAGTATTTGTTAAGATAAACGGAGAAGTTTGATGATTCCGCGCAATATTTCATTATTTATGCCGTGGTAATTCATAATCAGGCCCAAAGTGTTAGTTTGACGAAATGAAGACATGGAATGGCTTATCAAACTAATGTATGGCGATGTATAGTTAGCATTTATTAGCGCTGTGAGGCACAATTTTTGTAACGTTTATTAATGGGAATGTTTGAGGTAAAACAGATATAGAATCTCCATTAACGAGATCAGTTCCAACAAAACTGAGATATTTTAGAGTATAATAGAAAATATATTTTATCAATTTTAAGTTAATTATTCAGAAAAACATACAGCCATAAATAAGTTACTTGATACCCTCGTCTTCTTTCACGAATTGACACTAGTTGACACTACATAAAATACTACTCTTTGTTTGTATGGACATTCTTCATGTTTTTCCAAACTTTTCGAATTACTGATATTTTATTACATTTCAGATACGTCGAGGTTTCTCAAACGTGTTTGATTTGAATAAAATAAAAATTCGTATTTCGCAGCATGAATTTCCATTTTACATGCAACTTAAAGATGGTGTTGAACGAATTCGGGCTAAACTTCAGCGTATTTAACAAATTATTCTGTGTAACATCATGTTACATCTACTTACATATTTTACACAATGGAGTAATGGCGCATTAGTAATAAATGTTAATCAACTTTTCTACACAATTCTCATGAGTTATATCAACTGGATTTTATAAATTTTCACTGATTTCATAAGTTTAGTAATTAAATGAAAGCGGAGAAATTACTTTTCTTTATTTCTCATGAAGATTTACAAAACATATGTAAGAAACTAGAAATAAGTTTGATCAGCATCAAAAAATGAACAAACAAAATGGTCAATGTAGGGAGAATTCATGAACTAGTCGTTATTGTACGCTTAAGTTTGTTCTAAATATTTTATAGCAATCGACTCAGCTGTCCACACGATGTTACCGCCAACTTATCGGGCCCAGTTGTGAATAACATTGTAAGCGGCTGAGAAAGAATTTTCAGGATTCACGAGGTGCCCGGTGTCAATCAAATTAATTAAAATGGAACTATTCACCTTCATAGAACAGTGTTTGATTAAACAAATTGCGTGATGTCCTGACATACGGTACACTAGTCTCCGCGTCCAGTGGCCAATTTTTTCCTGATTCACATTAAAAGTTTAGTTGATAAATACACATTGAGGATGATTGATGTGGTAGCTGGAAATTAGGCTACGGCCTGAATAACGGTTTGCAAGTGAATGGATATTCTAGCGTTTCCAGAGGTGAAAATAATGAATACTATATGCTCGAGCTTGCGAGTCAAGTAGTCACTCGAGGTGTCGTCTTTAAAATAAAGTCAGAGATATAACGTTTAATTCGATTCTGCTGAAACGGGTATTCTTTTCGGCATTGAGCGCATACGCTCCCGAATGGAGCATGCTGGATAGTCCGTTTTACTTAGAAAACAGCATATCAGTACCAGTTCGTCAGCCGAAATTGCTTAAGAACCAATTCGACTTGCTCGTGTGAATAGGTTATTCCAGTAGATTTCAATCAATCTTCATTGAAACGGCGTTGATTAAAAATGTATACTGCAGAGACCAATTTGGTTTCCGT